>VYZP01042254.1:10403-20697 GCA_013400635.1 Hypocryptadius cinnamomeus | reverse complement strand
AATAGAGAGAAAAAATTGGTCATTTCTCAGCCATCTGGAAGACTTATGAACACTCATGTATTGCATGATAAAGGGATTTGTTTAGAGTGGCATATTAAATATAGTGTGCTGGGTTTAGTTCCTGGACTCCCACTTTCCAAAAGGGTCCTGCCCAGCTTGCATGCTCTTGCTCCTGCTTGGCTACTTTGGATTCTCCTGACAAGTTGAGCAAGCATTTTAAAATCCTCAGTCTGAGTGCAGTTGCTGAGTATCTGGTTTTGTAGCTACGCTGTTTAGTAAGAGTTCACTGAATCACCTTGGTACTGTCTTTGTAATGGACAAGTGTTCCTAAAAGCACTTTGCAGTCAGTATTTTAGGCACTGCAAATCAACTCAAAGCTCAGTAACCATAAAATCATTTAAAAAAGCACAAGGCACTTGCTTCAAAATACTATACTCTCTAAGATACTCTTTATAAACTTAAATTATATATAATTCTTGAATTATGATTGTTTTTTAAATGGAAAAACTGATATTTTTAATAACTTTGTCACAAAGTGTGATTGTTCTTTTAAATTTTAATGTGGCAAGAAATATGTGAAACAAAGCTCTCTGATGATATTGCGGAATAGGTTTTTTCTCTGTTTCTTCTGTTTCATTAGTGGCTCTGTGGTTGTTTTTAGAAGTAAATATTTGAAACAAACTCTAATTCGAATTGCACATGAAAAAAATCATAATTTAGAAAATTTATCAGTAAGATGAATACCAACTGTTTCATAATAATTGGAAAGGAAAGAACCTGGTAAGGTGGCTGAAACTTTAAAAATAAAATTTACTCTGTTAGAAACTGTAAACTACAGCTGAAATTTCTGAAGTCCAGAGCTTTTTCTGTAAAAGGGTAAGAGACCTAGATTAAAATGGTAGCCTCTATCTAAAAATCAATGTTATGACATAGGTCTAGGCATGAAAATATGATGTTAATGAGATTTTCTGTGTGGTCTAATGATAAATACATGTTTACACAGTAGCTTCATTTACAAAAATATTCATTATTCTCTAGTCAGCCTAGAACTGCAGTACTAAATGAGACAATTTTCATGCTATATAGACCTCATCAGACAAACATGGTATTGTTGCCTTCTGAGGAGCAAACAAAAACAGCAGAGAAAAATCTTGCTTGGATATTTGTGCTTCATTCTGGAGAAATCTGCTCTTTCATTATTTGGAGAGGTTTTCTCCCTCCTCAGTGTCTTCACTGTTTTCTTAACTGTGGATTATCAACCCAGGGGAACAAAGTGATGAGGTTATTCCAAGCTCACATATTTAGGATAAATATTTTCTCAAATGCTCCTCTTTGATGCAAGAGAAAACAGCTTATGCAGCACTGATTCACATGTAGATGGCCACAGAGATGTTGTTAAAATTTAGGTAGTGTTGTATGTAGAAAATTAATGAGTTATTGCAAGCTGTAACTTAATAGAGAAAGAGTTAGGTTAGGACTTGTGATTGCAATAATGAAAGCAATCTATGTCAGGAAAATGAAGGTTGGGATTTACTTCCTAATGAGTTTTCTGCAGTTCTTGTAGGTAGAATTGCTGGTTAAAACTGTGAATTTAACTGGCCCTCTTGGCAGTATAAATAGCTTCACAAAGTTAACCAATACAACACTGCCTCTCCCCGTTTTCAGTGCAAAGAACTAAAGAAAATGAAATCTCTTGCTTTGGGGAGGCCCTTTGCAAAGTAATACTGTCAAATTCTGTGAGGGGAGAGTGGAGTTGTAGTGCCTCGTGTGTTAGTACTGACTTTCAATAAAAAGATGTTATTTCTCTCAAGCTCTGGAATGCAATTTCCATTCATTTTAGTTTCAGGAAATTATTATAAATCATCTCCATGATATGTTAATTACGTGAAATATAACAAAAATTTATTCCTGTATTTTATCAAATTGTATTTACTCAGATAAATGTAGTGTAATAATACCACTCCCTGTAGTTCACCTGCCCTGTGCCCAGAACTGAGTGAATCTGAATTGGATAGGATTGCCTTGTAGTATAGACTATTGTTTGGGAAATTATGAACTCTTTTTGGGGTGGGAGAGGTTTTCTGAGGGATATGAGAAGCATTTAAGCATTGCTTATTAAAGTGTTTTCCCCAGTAACTTATATAGACTTGTATTTGTCACCATAGGAGAAAGTAAAGAAGAAAGGACTTTCAGAAACTGGATGAATTCACTGGGTGTGAGCCCATATGTTAATCATTTATACAGGTAAGATTTTTTTTAAAAGAATGATTTGACTTCCCATGGGTGACAGGGGAAGAAAGAAGGAAAGAAGAGGGGGAAGTTATATTTCTACTGGAACAGTGATTTCCAGGTTTCCTCTTCAAAACAGGTCTGTAGGACCATATTAAGCAGTATCTGACTTGAATATTCTAGTCATAATCTAGATAGACTAGAAAACCTAAGGTTTAAATCTTCCCCCCTCACTCACTTGTATGTTGAGTTACATCTTTTTAAAGTTGAGATAACTGTGTTTTATGATGTATAATTTTTATTTTTTCAGTAGACTGTAGGAAGCTCTGCAGTGTAGTATTCCCTCAGATGAAGGGCTTTATAACGAGCTTTTTAGATGCTTCTGGTCACTTTCACATTTTGCCAGAAGTTGATTCAAATTCTGTCAATAAAAGATGAGATAGAGGGAGCAAATGGGAACACTTGCTTGTATGTGTATTTACTAATTGGTTTCATTATTTCAGTTTTCTGATCTCTGTAAAGTGATCTGTGGGTAGCTTAATGTGGAGAATTTCATTTATTAAGTAGCTGATGGGAATTATCAGTAATGCAAGATATAATGGGAAAATGATACTTTTCCTACTATTCTTCTTTTGCAAGATAAGTTCATTGGTTTTGATTATTCTTTAGCAAAATACATCTGTAGGCATCTGCATGAGTATTTAACATTTGGGAAAGTCCTTAGAGAACTAAAACTAGATCAATAAATTAAAACTCTTTTAGCAGCTACTTTGTCTATGCCTGCCTTATGAAAGTAATTATTTAATTGAAGCCAGACTGAGATTGCTTCAGTAAGATTTGTGAAACTGATGAAATTAAATGCAGAATTTGGTGTATATAATTGCAGGAATCAAGCAATGGAATGTAGGCCAGTTTCTTTACAGAACAGCACCAGTTTTTATTTAAGTGTCTGGAATTTTTCAGCAACTTAATTACACTGTGAGAAGTCTCAAGTACTTACTTTCATTGTCAATCTGTGCTTCTGTGCTGAAACCCATTGTTTTGCTCTTGGTTTAGTGACCTTTCTGATGCTTTAATCATCTTCCAACTGTACGACATGACGCGTGTTCCGGTGGACTGGAGCCACGTCAACAAACCTCCTTACTCACTGCTCGGTGGCAACATGAAAAAGGTGGGGATGCTCTGGGAGGCAGCCCAGCTCACTGGCTCCCTTTGTGCTCATGGCAGTCTGTGTTGTCAAGATTCCTGTGCTACTGAGACAGTCCTGGGAGAATAAAAAGGAAAATCTGTTTTTCACATGTTATCCCGAAGAATAAATAGCAGTTATAGCACATATCACCTTAGTTTCTAAATGTGGAGACCTTTTAGCAATATTTAATTGATGGCCTGATTTAGCTCTATAAGTGAAAGCTTCAGGCCTGGCATGGCTGTTGTTGCTGGATGCTCCTATAGTGTGAGGCATTTTCTCCCAGAGCAGTTTTATGTGCTGCCCAGAGGATTTTGACAAGACTTGCAGAATCCAAGCTTTCACATAGTTTTGTGGTTGTTGTGAAGCCTGAAATGTAGAGGATAAAAATTACTGCCAGTTTAAGAAGAAGACATGTCAATATCTTTCAAAGTATAGTTTTGATATAAATATTTTTTATTCACCACCTTAGTGGAAACTTGGTTTTATCAAATGTGGAAAAATTAGCATTGGAATCTTGCATAATTACACTTATAGTAAAAACTGTGTTATTTTAATCACAGTGTAGCTGGACTGGAAATCTTGTCTAGCTTCAGATCTCACTGTAGGTAACAGTAAGCCAAAATAATTTAACATACACATAGATTATAGGTCTGTATTGCAGAAATATTAATATGTTTTCATTATTTGCACACAAAATTTATTTTTAGATTGAGAATTGCAATTATGCAGTGGAACTTGGGAAGACAAAAGCCAAATTCTCACTGGTTGGTATTGCTGGACACGATCTAAATGAGGGTAATCCAACTCTGACTTTGGCTTTGGTATGGCAGCTGATGAGGAGGTAAGTTAGGCAGTGTATGATAGATGTGTATATATGTGGCTGTGCATGTGTGTCTGTAAAGCAAGACAAATTAAGGGTGGTGTTCAGGTCACCCAACTGGTATTGAAGAGAGAAATCTCTAAATATCCCTCTTCTCAAAGATAAAGTTGTATATGTGTTTTGTAATTTTACATACTGTGCAGTGATTGAAACCACAATTTATAGTGACAATTAAAACCTTATAAACTAGAAACTGACTAAAATTATAAATCCTGCAGCAAGTAAAAAGACCTCAGCTTATTTAATGTTGATTCCATGTATCTTTCTCTAAGTAGAGAGTAATTTAAATATTTGTAAAACCCAAGTGGTGATACATACACTGTAGAAGTTAAAAGGGTAAAAAATTGTAGGCCATCACAGCTATAATTACATAAGTATCATCAAATCAAAATCTTGCTACTGTATTGAGAAAGAAAAAATTATTATAAAGTGATTTGATTAAGGAGTGTTTTATTGCAAATATTTTCCTCAAATTAGTCTTCTTAGACCTATCCCAAAACACTTAGTGGTTTTTGTTCTCAGACTGCTGTGATTCAGTTTTTTCCCCTACTAAGATGGTAGGGAGTAATTTAAACTTAGAAAGTATAATTTATTATGATGTACTGAGTAAAACAAATGCATGAAGATGATACAGTGAATATTATGAAGTTTGGGATATTATTTTATTATTTTATTCAGTAACCACTGAAAAAGTGATTTCAAGTACTATATAGTTTGTAAGGTAAGGATACCTTATGAAGAGTACTTAGCATTGTTACTGTGATGAAGTAATATTTTACATTTGCTTATAGCTTTGTAAGAAAAGTTGAGTTCTGCCACTCATTTTAACTTGGGCTCTTGTCTTTATTGAAGGTATACTTTGAATGTACTATCTGACCTTGGAGAGGGTGAAAAAGTAAATGATGAAATTATTATTAAGTGGGTGAATCAGACACTTGCAAAAGCAAATAAGAAAATTTCAATTACAAGTTTCAAGGTAATCAATTTTATTTACTTTTCTTTCCATATATAATAAGACCTGGGATTTTTAACCTGATGTGTTCATGATTTGGTTTTAACAGTGGCTCTCCCATCTGCTAGTAAAATTGTTTATGGAAATATTTCTGACAGTCTTTGAATCTTCAAAAGTACTTTACAAATCTATTGACAAATAAAAGGACTTACAGTAGCTGCAGTAAGATAGATACAAAACAAAAAACCCAAAAACAAAGAAAAGAAAAAGAACTTGAAACTTTCAAAGGGGCTTCTGTCTGAAGTTACCTTTGGGCCTGGCATGTTGTATATTTTCCAAGTGTTTGGATATAGGCGCTCTCATGCTTGTGCAAGTCAGAAAAACGATTTTGGAAATACCGGGGGCAGATGATCACTTCCCCCAGGAGCTGGTTAAAAGGATGTTCTCACGTGTGACAGAGCCGGGAGAGGGAGCGCAGGGTAACCAGCGACACCTTGTGTCCTCCTTGGCACTGCTGATGTGCAAAACGGGAGCCGTTCCCGTTCAGCATAAAAGAACACATTGATAAAGGAAGCGTTCCTTCCACATTGTTTAAGTGTTCAAAGCGAAAGAAGCCATATGCGTGTCAGGTGTGTTATTCTGTGGGAATCTTTTGCTCTTCAAATGACTGATTAATAATTGCACACAAATGTAACATTCTTGTACAGGTTCATTTTATAACCTGAAACAGTTATGTTTATATTTATAAATAAATATTTGAGAGTTCATTATGTTATGAATTTTACTTAGGTAAGCATTATTAATAAAAAAATAAGTAAAAATATTTAATTTTCACTTTAGGAGGTAACTCGGGCCTTCATTTTCTTATGAGATGTTGTTGCTTCTCTTATTTCTACATAAATTGTTACAATGGTGGTATTAAATAAGTTGAAAGTATCACAAGAATCTGTCCCAATATCTTGCCTTTGGTATGCCTGTGTCTTTGGGGGTTCATTGGTTGTGTTTTTAAGGTCATTCAAATGGTTTGTTTAAAGATAGTTCAACTGATGTTTGACCAATAAAGATAAGGAGATACTGATGTAAAGTGACACTATTCAGTATTGGTTTTTTTGCTACTAATTTTTACAACATTTACATAAATACTGCCTTTCACTGTCTGGGTTTTTGATTACTATGGCAAGCAGACTGTAGAGAATGCAGAAGTGCCTTATATTTCACTGTGGACTATGAAAGCCAAGTTCAATTGTATTGCCATTAGTTCAAACAGTAAAAATTATAAAGGTGTGTCTTATGGTCTTGGGGACTCCATGCATATAATGCCTTGAAGCAGAATTATATTAGTATTTTTAGATGTGTAATTAGTGATGGCTCTGTGGGACTTCCCTGAATTGGCAGTCCTAGTTGTGACCTGGTGACAAAGGCAGCTGTGTCCCGTGGCTGTGCTCAGCCACTGCAGGCCTGAGCCAGCCTGACTCAGGGCACTGCCTGTGCTTGCTTTGGCATCAGCAGCTCCTGCTCTGCCCGGGCAGGTGGGATGGAATGATTGCAGCAACAGGGCTTGCTCTTTTCAGAATCTCTCTGTATGAAATATGAAACACAGACTGCTCACACTAGTGCAGAATACCATCTGAGTTGAAATATTATAGAGTGAGCCATAAACTACTGGAGAAAATAATTCCATGGCAAGAGAACAAGGAAAATATATGTATGGGGGCTGGAAGGATCTTTTTGTTGTCTTGAAAGTCTGGTCCTTGAACTTCTGTCAAAATTCCTTTCCTTTCTTAGGGCTTAAGGAGGGAAGTTGGATTAAATAAATTTAAACCATTTGTGTAATAATGATACCAGCACAGTGAACATTATAATACTGATTGCAGAAAAGAATATTAGAATTAATAAAGTGTGAAGGAAAACCTTCACACTATGAAGTAAGAAAACAGGCTTCTGTCTTTCAGTATGCATGCAAGATGTGCTATAGGGTTTTTTGCATTTTGAAGATGGAATAATCAAAGCAGATTCCTTAAACTAATCCTGAGTCTTTTTCTTTCAGGACAGATCAATTAGCACTAGCTTACCTGTCCTAGACTTAATAGATGCCATTGCACCAAAAGCAGTTCGTCCAGAAATGGTCAAGAGAGAAGACCTTTCTTACCAAGACAAATTGAATAATGCCAAGTAAGTTTTAAATGAATGCTTCATATTTTCCTGAAATGCAGGAAATGCATGAATTCACAGTGTAATGCATGATTTACTGATTTGTTAGGAGAAAGATAACACTAATATTAATTGATTTTTTAAAATAGAATATAAGTTCTAATATTATTTATTTTTCTAGTGTATCTAAAATATGAAGTCAAATTCACAGCTGATACGACCTACCACCACTGCACTGTAATTGGTTTCTTAATAGTTTGCCATAGCTCATACTGTCTTTGACCAAAATAAATGCTTTGATAACCAGTAGTAAAACATCTGCCAGTACATGCTTTCTTCACAATAATGTCCATTTTGTAGTAGAGCCTAACTACTGTTAAATAGACATATCCTGCTATTGAAACCTGGTTTTGTTATTGTGAATTTTGACATATTACTAGAAGCCAGAAAAATAACAGTATTTATTTTTTCTTGTTTTCCAAGGTATGCCATTTCAGTTGCTCGAAAAATCGGTGCTCGTATTTATGCTCTCCCAGATGATCTGGTTGAAGTGAAGCCAAAAATGGTGATGACAGTGTTTGCATGTTTGATGGGAAGAGGACTGAACAGAATAAAATAATGCAGACATGTAATATAACTTTCTGCCATGTTAAGCACAATGAATGCCTCGCAGTTTACAGAGTTCTGAAACTTAGTATGAGAAAAATTGTATGCACAAATATCAATTATCTTTTAATAATGTGTTTATATTAGTTAATTTTCTTCAGTTTCATAACACATGAATTATTTATGGCTAATACCGTTTTCAGAACATGTTCATTAACAAATTAACATCATAGATTTGTATTGCTTGGAAAAACCCATATGAATCAAGCTTCATTTGTATTAGTTTCCATAGCACTGTGAGAACCTGCATTGTTTTACATATATTGTTTCAGGACCAATTATGAAACACTGTTTGATTTTTGTGGGTGTTACTTATATGTAGTCATACAAGTCTCAAGGTGCATTCCAATCCTGTTGGATTGGACTCCAAACTGCACAGAAATTATCATCCTTGCCTTATTCTTGGAGAGCTTAACTCTTGTTGGAGCCAATGAGAGTCTTGTCATTGACTTCAGAGCAAGTAAAGGCCTATGATAATGTCTGGTAACTAATGAATACTGATTAAACTGATGAAACTTTTTTGTGGGAATTATCTTTAAATATATGTAGTTATTTTGTTCTGTTACTTAGCAGAAACTTTTACAAACCATGTTGTATGAAAATACCAGCAATAGAAAGCAGAAATGTCCTGTCATTATTAGGTCTGCATATGTGCTAAGTTTTGCGTTGGACTAAACAGCTGTTGGTTGAGTTTTTTTAACCTTTTCATAACATATTGTATTAAGAAAACAATAAAGAGCAGACTAGTCCACTGTGGAGTTTCTCATTACTGTACTGTATTTCCTTATATATCATTCCTTTGATTTTTCTAAAGTGTGTATCATGTGTGCAGAGGTTTGGTGTAGAAGGACCGGTGCATTGTCTGGATGAAATTAAATCCGATTTTTTTCTTAGTAATTTTAAAGTAATTATTTGTACTCCTTTTTCATCACCTGTAAATTTTCACTTATCAAGCTGGAGCTGTACATTTAATGAAGTTGTTACCAAAAGCCAAACAATGAGAAAATAGATCAAAATTAAATACATTATTTTTGTAAGTATGAAGCTTTTACTTTTTCTCAGGTCCTGAAGCCAGTCCTAAGTGTGGCAGAACAGGAGAATCCTGATGAGCAAGCAGTTTGGACTATCTTGCACACAATATAGCAATACTAAGGGATGCATCCATCCAGTTTCCATTATGTAAGGGGATAACGGAGACTAAGGGAATTAAGTTCCTGGATTTTAAGCCGTTAGCCTCTGCCTGTTTACTGGTTTGCATTGTTGGGACAAGACTTGATTTACTTGGTTTCTATTCCCAGTCCAAGATNCCCGCCCGGGTCCGCATGGGCCTGGCGGAGCCATGGCCGCCCTGTACCAGAGCGCGGACCCGTCCGCCTCGGCCTCACCCAACAAGCTGCTGGCGCTGAAGGATGTGCGGCAGGTGAAGGAGGAGACTACTCTGGATGAGAAGCTTTTCCTGCTGGCCTGCGACAAAGGTATCCGCCCCGCCGCCCCGGCCCCCCTCGAGGTCTCGGCCGCTCGCTCCGAGGGCCGGAGCCGTGGCCGGGTGTCAGCCCTGCGCTGCCCTCCCCTCGCCCGCGGTGCGGGCCCGCCGTGCGGCTGCCAGGGGGCTCCGCGGGGTCCGGCCCGCCGCCTCCCGCTGGCCCCTGAGCGGGAAGGGAGGCGCGGGGCCGGCTCCTCCCGCGTTCGTGAGGGCGTTCNAAGGGAATTAAGTTCCTGGATTTTAAGCCGTTAGCCTCTGCCTGTTTACTGGTTTGCATTGTTGGGACAAGACTTGATTTACTTGGTTTCTATTCCCAGTCCAAGATGATGACAGAGCTTTGTACAGGATTTGAGTTCTGGTGACAACTCAGTCCAAGTCCTCATTCAGGAGAGGCTAAATGGAGACTAAGTTAGTCTCTATACTGTAAGAATAAATGATCTCTTATTAAGTTATAGAATCCTCAAGTACTGTATTTACCTGCCAGACACTTGGTATCTTAGTCCATAAAGGCCACTATTTCCTGTTTTATAAACTATTGCTCTGAGTCTCCAGACTTACTTCAGAATTGTTTTGAGGAAATTTTCTTGGGCAACCCTGTGATGCTGTGATGAGCAGGGCCGTAGTTACTGTAGCAGCTAGGAGAAAACAGGTTTAAGGGCAAACGCAGCCCTGTTGCCGCCCAGGAGCTGCTGCAGCGCGCTGTCCCTCACAAGCAGCCGGCGGCCCCCTGCCCGGCTGTGGGGA
>VYZP01042251.1:0-13789 GCA_013400635.1 Hypocryptadius cinnamomeus | reverse complement strand
TGAAAAAGCACATTTTATTGCAATTTAGGTAGTTTCCCCTCTTGAAACCCAGCACCGGACTTCATAGTTGTCCTAAAGTCAGTATCTTAAGGAAATGTCTGACCTCTCTTGTGTTACTGTTTTCTTGTTTCTAAAACAGGAATAATGCATATTTGAGAGGAATCTCTGACTTTTAACTTAGTTAGTTTTCACATCCTTACCTGAGGACAGTATGGAAGGCAGTTGCACACTGTGATTAAAACATATTATTTGGTGGGAAGCAGTAAACTTGCCAGGAGAATGTGTGTATGCAAGTTTCTGTAGGTTTCTTGATTCCATGTATTATTTGTGCAAAATGTAGGTAAAGGCTGTATTTTGGTTCATCTTTCTCTGAGGTTTCAATCTTGTGCATTTTTAGATTATGTAATATTAAGAGCTCCTGTTATTTTTCATCAGAGGATCACCATAGAGACATTGTTTTACCTTCTGGTGCTATGTGGATGCATCAGAATTTTGTCTTTCAGTTAAAATGGATTCTGATTTTTCAGAAGGTAAACCATATAAAAATCTGATGTGCAAGAAGGGGAGTATTATCTTAATGGTAGCACAGCAAATTGGAATATGCAAGACCAAGTCTTTTAATATCTCATCTTTCTTTATCTTCCTTATGTATATGCAAGGATGATATTTTCACACAGTATATTTAGTTTGATTTATTTGTAGACAGAAACAGGCTTTGAATTTGGGAAAGCAGTATACCTGTTTTCTGCTTTAAACTCCCATCTCCTCAATGTTCGTGTTACAATTCTTTCAAGGGAGTTTCATTTTCAGTTAACTTCATGTACAGAATCCCCCGTGGACAATAGTATTCAGTCATTTCTTCTGGTGAATTTTGTAATTAAAATGCAATACAGCAGTTTGTAGTGTGCAGTAAAGTGTTTTTTTATGTCGAAGACTGTACTGTTATGACTTAGCCCTTAAATTAAGAACCAGTTGTGCTATGCATTATTAGGCAGTATTAGCTGCATAGACCTTTTGTGAGTGCATCAGAACCTATAGAGAGTGCTGAAAATAATAAATAAAAATTACAGTAAACCACAGTGATCTATGGAATGAAAAGTGTTTGCTAAAGTGTCCTTTTCTGTCACTCAGAATTTTCCTCCAACTTGTGCTTCATATGGTGAAATTGTCCTAACTTGACTTCTGAGAAGGAGTGATTTTTGGGTTTGGAAAGTTCAAATGTCAGAGTATTGGAGGGACAAATCGGAAGAGATGGGATTTAAGTGATCTCCCCACCCCCAAATCGCCATAAAGACAGCTGAAATGTTGAATTATTACCGTTTGACATAAAAATAGCTCTGGTTGCTAAGCAATGATGAAGATCTGTTCTATAGGAAACCAGATTTGTGTTGTCCAGGATCTAAAATTGTATGCTTGTCGTGTGTGTTTGTTTCTATGTGTATGAATGCATGTGTATATATGTGTATATACATATATATATGCTTGCTAAATTCAAAAATTCGTATGAACTTGCAAGTTTGCATACAATAGTGCGTTGTCGGTTTGGTTTTTTTTCACTTCTTAGATTTCATATGTGAGTATAGCAAAGACTTAATTGTTCCAAGCCCTCTCATTCTTGACATGACTGGAGTGTCATGGAAATAGAAAAAAACCCCATAACTTCTGCATTTCAGTATTTTCAAAATAGAAATTTTAAAATTTCCATTTTAAAAATACTGAAATGCAGAAGTTATGGCTTCTTTGACAGTTAAAATATTATAGGTAATTCCTTGTATATTGGTGATGTAAGAACATAGAATCATATATGGAATATGGAATCAATATGGAAATAAAAACATTGCAGAGATATTTCAGTGAAGATAAAAATGTGTTTGAATTAAACTAGTAGGTTTTATCTCCTTAGACTTGCTTTTTGGTTTTATTCTGTTTTTTCTTGATTTCACAACCATTCATTTTTTTTATTATTATTTTTGTCTGATCCAATATTGTATAATTATCATGAATTTGATAGATTTCAATATATTTTGTGTCCTTTGACTTCCCTTAAAGGTAACATTAGAAACTTTGTCTTTACTTCCCTGTGTTCTAATAATACAGGGACCAGCCTAAGCTGTGTTCTAATAATACGGGGAGCAGCCTCAGCCATCTCTTAGGCTGTCCTATAGTGCTGTGTCTATCTCAGGCAGTCCTTAGAGCCAGATAGGTCTAAATTAACTACAGCAGCAATACTTGCTGCTCCTAGAAGGAGTTTGAATCTCAGCCTTAATTGGCAACTTCAGTCATGCACATGCAGCAGTATGATTTCTTCAGTGCTTATTTCTCCATCTGCAGAGAAATGTGCTGCTGTTCTTCTCTTGTGTGGTTTTTTTTTTTTTCAGAATTGCACAGCAGTGTGAACCCCCACCTCAAACCTAAATACTCTACAGACACAACAAATTATAAGAGGTTTTCTGTAAACAAGAAAATTAAAATTCCTTTTGGCATACTGATTAAGCCAAAAGCATATATAAATTGGGTTTGACAGTGGCAAGAATAAGAGCTAAAGTAGGGATCTGTTTTGCACTTCATAAAAGGGAAGCATAACAATGGGTGAGGAGTGTGTCAGACATTGCAAAGGGGCGGAATACATATTTATCAGCCTCTTTGAACAGAGTACTTGAGCTTCAGTTTCATCTGCTGCTATAAAGAAGCAGTATCAGAGCGTGAAATTGGCAATCAAGTAATACATATGCCATAGCCAAAAGCGAAACAATTAGCTGCACGGATCCACAGTTTATCTACTGATTCTATTGCATTTTCAGCTCCAAACTTGATGGTTTTTAACTCACTGAGCAGCAAAGGCAGTAAACAAAACTCATTTGCTGAAAAAGTATTATTCTAGCCTGCAGCAGCAACGTAGCCTTGTAACTTTGGTGGGCAATATGGTGCATGTAGCATCTGTAGTGAATGGTAGACATGTGGTTTTGTATTGTACACCAAAATGGACTAACTCCTGTTAAAATCAGTTGGAACTTTGTACTCCAATATAGATCTTCATTTGTGGATGTGTTAGAGAGAGCCATTCCAATATCTGTGTCTAAGACCGTAGCTCATGAGCAGTGCATGTTGGTCAGGTTTGAATTTTAGTGCCTTTAATAAGTGGGGGCATAGTTTATGATTAGTTTACACTGTGAACTACAAATATGCTCTTCTTATGTAGTGTGGGATTTTTTTAAAGTATCAACATATGTTAAAACCCCAGTTTGAGTCCATTATTTTTTCTGTGTCTCCTGATAAAGTTAAATCAACAGAAAATTGCCATGATGGGTAAAGAAAATGCCTTTTTTTTAAAATTGCAGAACCATTTATAGGTGTGGCATCTATAAATTATGGTCTGTGGCATAAAAATTGCTAATTGTACAATGATAAGAAATCATTGTACTGCTCAAATGTTATATATTAAGTAAGGAAATCTTAAGGCTTTAGGCGTTTTTCCAGGCACAGTCATTTTGCTAGAATGTAATAAGGTGCACAGCATGCACTGGATCTCAGTTAATAACATTTATTTATAGTTTAAAGATGTTCCCTGTAGCCATGTTTTTGTGCTGTTTGTTTGCTCTTGTGGGCAGTTATAAAGCAGCATCCACTGTTCTGTGAGAACAGGCACATATGGAAGGCAAGTCTTAAGCTCTGCCTTTCTAATCCTTATGAATGGGGTTTTAATTCTGGGAGTTTAACCTATAATCAGTGGTAGCCACAAATTCCAGTGGAAAGGACCTTCATTTGGCATATCATGGTAACAGCCAGCTGTCCCTCAATTACAGAATTACACTTTCTATATCAGCCTTTTAAAAACAGAGTGAGAGAATATTTCCCCTAATGTTTGTCTAGAGGCAATTTAAAGAAGGAACATGTGAAGCAAATGAAAAACAAGAAGCACCAGATATAATGCACTTGCCATGTGACTTTTTAAAGTAATCACGTCAAAAGTAAGTGATATTAACATTTTTCAAAACAAAATTTAAACTTTATGAATTTAAGGGCCTTTTCAGAAAATTGTATTTTATTGGTGTGAGAGGAGAGTTTGGTTTTCCATTGTTCAGACTAATGAAATGCAGGAACTTTATCAGTGATATACAGCTGCTTGAGACTTTCAGATCAAAATTTTCTTTACTACACAAAGCAAATCCTCAAGGGTTGCAATCAGACTGAGTCGGGAATTGCTTCTTTCCTGCCCTTATATACATGTCTGCATTCAGTTAGCATAGGAAATTTGTTATCTAAGGAAGGTAAAAGTGGATGGAAGACATGGTATTACTTAATCAATAAAATCCAGCTGTTCTAACCTTGGGTTTTTTTTCTCATCCTACATGAAGGACTTTCTTAATTTCCTTATGTAAGACTAAATAAGAATTTTAATTTTTTTCTGGTAGATGAGTATTTATAAATTCATTTTCACATCACTTTACTGTGCTTTCACTTCATTATACTAGACTACTTTCACTGTTTTTCAGGTGAAGCTTCCTGTAACCTTTAGCTATGGATATATTTATGATCACACTTTGTTAAGGGAGATTAGAATTGTTCTGATAGGTTTTTAAGCACTTAGTCAGGTGTTAGTTTAACAACTCTAACTACATTGTGTGACACAGTAATTTGTCACAGTTGTTGGGACAACTTAAAATGGTAACAAAAATTTTGTATGTACATATTTTACTACAGAAATGTTCCTTGATGTGAAAATATATTCAGAAGGAATTCAAGGTACAGCTAATTATAGAAGAGGGAACTTTCAGGAATAGGTGCACTTGGCTGGTTTGTTTGTTTGTTTCACAGCAGGTCACTGAGTTGCTCATCAGAGGGAAAATTAAGTAGTATCACTATCACTGTTCTATTTATTTTATAGGTTCCAAAATAGTATAATTTCTCTTTCTAGTATATGTGTAGAAAAAAGGAGCAAAAAAAGGCTGAATAATTAATAATCCTTGATTTTTGTGATCTCTGAGCCATATGTTGTTGACTTTATGGTTAACAAATACAGATACGAAGTATAATTCAGAAGTGTTTTGAAAATGCCAGAAGACTATAAAAACTAATCTGGGAGAGAATTCTGTATGTTGTGGAAATTTCTCATGTAATTTTAAAGAATGAAATTCAAACAAGTTGTTTAGTGTCTAAAAAAACTGTATTGAAGTGGCTTCTCAGTATTTTTATATATTATTTTTCTTACAACAGAGTAGCTGTCAGCTAACTGCAAAGCAAAAGGAAATCAACAAAACAACAAACACCCCCCCAAATTAAAAAAGCAAAACGCCAACCAAAAAACCCCAATGCCCGAAAAATTGGGAAAAATAAAAATAATGTTGGAATACAGTTAAAGAAATTGTAGTGAGTCCTAACTGGCACAATAAGAATTTAAAGACATATGTAATTTGGTGTTCACAGAGCTGTTTCCCATGGTGTGTTGATTAAGAAGTAGGAAAGTACTCAGTAGTAGAGCTTCCAGGAGTGGCCTTCTCTGTTTTAGAAACATACATTTCAAAAGTGTTGCTCCTAAATGTTAAGTGAATTGCTATCAAAAGACTGTTGGAAGAGTTCCATGTAGCTTTTTATTTGTTGCTTTAAACTGTTTCATAGCTGTTGAACTTTTTGCTGCTGCATGGACTCTAGAGTAATGCTTCAAAAATGCTTCAGGAGATTTTTTGTATTCGTGGTGAAATGTTTCCTTGGCATTGTGTTAATCCAGTGATATTGTGCTAACTGGGTGCAGTACTGGTTAATAGTGATAGTTTAACTTGTTGAATGTTGTTTTTTTAGCAAAGCTGAGGCATAAGTTGAGATCTGACTATTCAGGAATCATAGCAGCCTGTTCCTGATTATCTTTAGTCTAATGTTCACTTCTTACTTTCTCAGCTACCAAAAAGAATAAAACACAAACTACTTTTGTATAGTTCTCAGCCAGTGGGTTAGTCTTCAGTTAAGAGATGTTGCTTTCGTACATACCATGAGTCTCTGAGGTATTGCAGTACTCTGTGTTTAATTCTAAATTATTAGCTTCTGCTTCCTAAACCTCTATATACAAAATAACATTATGTTTGGAATGTAAAGTTTTCTTTCTATTATCCTTAAGGCTGAATTAATTTTCTTTACAGGCTGTAATATCAGTTCTTTGGGTAGAAAAAGAATAAAGTGTAGTCCTTCGTATGGCAGGCAGGAATCCAGGTTGATTTTAACTGTATTCTGTGGTGTATTCAACTGTACGCTGTATGCAGGAGTTTCTTAAGCATCAGCTGAAGTAGCAGTTCCTTTTTTGACTGAGAATATTTCAGATACAGTTGTCCTAAAAAGCATTTTTCAGGTGAAAATGGATCTTCTCATAACAAGAACAATGTTTTCTTGGGCTTAGAAGACTAGGACATGTGGATAAAACTACCTTCCTGGTTTATGTACTTTTGCTGGATTTGGGAGCTCTCCATTTGCTCTTATTTTATTACATTCCAACATGGAGTTGCTGGTGGCAGACACAAGGATTAATCAAAGAATTAAACTGACAATGTGCCTTCTAAATGGCAACTTCATTGCAAGAGCTCTTATGATGCGACTCAGGCTTAAAAAAAGAACTGCGAAAACTTGGTTAGGAGCTAGCTTGGATTTTATTATGACCCTTTCATTTTACTGAAAGGGAGAAAAATGAGGACAGGGGCTAAATTTACCATCCTGAGAAGCACTATGTCTTCTAGCCCAATGGAAACTAATTAGAATAGGAAATTGTCAAAGGATCCAGACTATGAGTACGGCATTTCGTGTATATACCAAGTAACATGAGGTAATTTTGAGAAATGACCTAAAGGACACACAAAAGATGTCTCAGAATTAAGTTTAAGTCTGTGGTTCATTTAGCAAGGCAAAGTATTCTGCTTGCATACACCATGTGAGAGAGGAAGGCTATTCCTTTTATTAGTGCTATAGCTTAAAACATATGATCTGATTTCAAATAAGTAATGGTCACATTATGAAAACTTTTCACTTTGAGACCATGTAACTAATCGATCTCAAGTGTGCAAATGAGTTGAGTTGGTCAGGTTGTCATCTTAAGTACTAAAATTGTACTTCACTTTTAAGAAAGGCACTTTGTCCCTTAGCTTTTTACCTTTCTGGTCTCCAAATGTTCTTGGTGGTAGAGTAGAGTAGAATTCTCAAACTGTATTAGTAATTACTAATACAATTAGTATCGTGTGCAAAAAGAAGTTCCAATTTTACAGAATCAGTGTTTTGAAAGAAGCAGCTGAATGAAAATGAGGGATTTTTGGTATTCAGTTAATAGTAATGAGGTTAATGTAGGTTGTGTTTATTCAGAACAGGGATTAGTACAGTAATTTCAGTTTGGGGGGGGAATGCTATAATATGTAGACACTTCAGTGTTTATTACTTGTCTAACAGCATCCAGATCTGGTTCTCTGAGTGAATTCTTGTTAGTTTCAAGGTGTTTGCTACAGAGTACCAAAAGTAAAACATTTCTTTATCAAAATGTAACTATTTTCTTATATATTATTGTATTTTTGCTTTTTCTTTGCTCAATGTATATGAGGAAATAATTTTATTTCTATTTATATTTTCAGTAGTATGTTTTTCTTTACCGTGTGATGTTATAATTTGGATTTTTGTGCATGTAGTATTTTTTATGTCTAAGTAAGGATGAGTATGTATACATACATCTTCATTGACACAGAAAATAATATCAGGCTTCAGTGTATTTATCATTTATATTTTGTTTTGTTGTATTTTTATTTATACAAGAAAATTCTAAACTGTACTGTTATTTATCTTCTATAGTTATGTTACCTAAGATGAATTAGCAAATGGCTACTTTTATTTGGTCTGAATGCAGCTTCCCACATACAGAAAACTAAACTTTAATTGAAACAAGATAGTATGTCTTTAAACTTGTTTTGCCTACAGATCACTCTGTTTTCTGTTTTTAGAAAAGTTAAATGAAATTAGCACAGACAAAATTAGACAGCTCAGATGAGAGCAACATGTCCTAAGAGGTTAGAGAAAGTAATCTGCATTGATTAATACACATGTTTCTGGATCCCAAGGCTACTGTTCCTGTTCCTGTTAATGATGTTACAGAATCCTGGTTTTTCTCATCCCTCTTGCACAAAAGATTGCGTTACTTGCTTAGGCAGATTTTAGTTTGCTGTTCTGCTTCCCAGGTGTCAGCTTTGTGGTAGCTGCTTACCCTGAGCATCGAATCCCCGTGCCCCAAGTGATGCTGCCTGGGCTGGAGGGTGTGAACGGTGGCCTGGGGTGGTGCTGACCCTGCAGCAGTGATTCCCTGTGCCCATTGATGCCGCCAGGACAGCGTGTCCTTGCGTAGGCATGTCCTGAGAAGATGAGCTGCTTTCACATACTCCAAAATTCAAACAAAAGATCAGATTTATCACAAAAACGTGTCCAGTTGTGATTACCTGTTTCTAGCTGGGTAAGGGAATTCTGTAAAGTAGAAGGCTAAGTGGAAGACTGCTAAAAACAATGAAAAGTCTTGATATTATGTAGTAAAATAGGTTTTAAGTAGGAAAGAAAATTTTCCTCATTGCATTGATCATGCTAAAGTCATCTTTATTTTAATATAAATTCTTAAATGTTTTCCTTTGCATTTTAAACAACTAAATCCAAACCCCACTCAACTGACCAAACCAAGGTAATGCAACAGATTCTGTTGATGCTAGATCACAATTTCTTGTTGTTTTAAAAAATCAATTATGGAAGAAATGGAGCATGACTAATTTAAAAATAAAAATGGTTTCTGAACTATGTTTATTTCTGTACATGTTAATTGGCTGTATGTATTTTGGATTTGTGCATGTGAATTGCTGTGTGTGCTGGTAATAGTAGGTGTTATCAATTTTAAGAGAATATTCAGCAAGGAGGCAATGAATAATGCTTCTAATTACAACTTGATGAACTTCTACTTGTGAGATAACCTTATTTGCTCCCTTTGACTCAGACATGAAAGTGTTAAGAATGTGATAATTTTTTTGCTTTGGTTATGACTAATTCAATATAACAGCAGTCTTAAATTGTTACCTATTTTGACTGTAGTACTACTCTTCTGAAATAATTTTTTCATGGAATCATAGAATGGTTTGGGTTGGAAGGGACCTTGATCCAAAGCAGATGTATATTCACGCTAGAAACAGATATAACTAGTCAAACCTATTGCAATTTTCTTAGTATTGCCAAAAAAGGAGAAAGTGATGTTAAAACTAGTTTTCCTATTTGCAGCTGTGATATAGTGAGCAGAAACTTCAGTGAAACAAGTAAATCTTGTTAATAATAGATAATTACTAATTAGAAACCTATGGAATATGTTTTGGATTTTTTTAATTTTGCAGTTTAAATACACGTGTATTTGTGATAAAATCAGGTTTAAAACTTCATATATGAAACAACAAAGGCTGTTATGTGTAAAATTTTTATTACTTAATTGAGCACTTAACATTAATATTGCATGTTAAAAATGTCTGTAAGGTCTTGGAGTGTGAATCGATACAGGTGATGCAATACATGAACCATAGCTTGTAATTTTAGATTACCAGAAAGTGGAGGAGGAGTCATGGCACAGTAGTCAAGATAAGGGGAATTATGGGGACTTGAGTTCAGAGGGAAATAGATTTACCCAAGTGAAGAAGAAAAAGTTTACTTCTGCTAGAGAAACAGGAGTGAGGTATCGGTCCTTAACCCTTAAGTCTTTCCTTTAACCCCTATTCATGCAGATATTCATTTGTCAGTCCATTTGTACCCAGAAGACAGACCGTACTTCTCCTTTTACTGTACATTGCTGACTAAAAAAAACCCAAGCAATCAAAAGTGATAATAGAAAAAAAATCAAAACAAAACACCAAAAAACCTCCCTCCAAGCCAACACCCAGCAAAAAAGCCCCACCATATGTAGTAATTTATAGAGCCATATGTTTTGTCCTGTCCCAGCGGGAATGTGTGTTTATAGTTTCTGGCCCAGATCTTTATTGATTCTTATGAATCAATACACCTTTATTGTTTAGGTCACTGACTTGGCATTTCGTTAAGTAAAAAAAAAACCCACTGAAACAAAAAACAAACAAACAAAAAAACAAACCTCAAGGTAACCAGCCAAAATTCTCCTGGTCTTGTTCTACCAATACCTAGGTTACTACCCTGTCTATTCTAATAATCAGGACTATAACTTTGATTAGACCATCTGGACCATTTGTTGATAAAGCTATGTTTTGGTTGCAAAGACACATGGGAAGAGGAAGAGGGATTGGCTCTATGCTCTAGAGATAAGTCTGCATGCATTCATAAAAGTTAAGGCCTTCATTTTTTCATCTTCAGGGACCTCTGCAGAATTTATAGATTCAGAGGAGCTTGTGAAAGATTGAGAGCTATCAGAGGTGAAAATTTTTGGATGTCTGAGTATGTTTGGGTAAAAATACTGATAGCATGAACAAATTTGTTTTCTGGGGTAGTTTTGTCACAACATGAATGTTAATGTAGGCTGGTAAGTGGAGAGGGCCTCAAACAGTTCTTTGTCTCTCCAGCAGCTCAGCCTAGAGAGTATCCTGGAGGTAGAGTATGAGTTAATTGTAAAACAAACAAACAAGGACCAATAAACCCCCAACAAAACAAAACACCAAACTCACACGGAGGAAAGGAGGGAAGAATTTTATTACAGTGAGTTGGGATTTGTGTTCAAGTATATAATTCTGTCATTACTTTTTCTCTGTTAAGTATCCAATTTATTTTTATACTTTTCTACTGTTTTGCTCCAGCCGTCTCATAAACAGCCTACCTAACAACAGTTTGAATCTGGTATCCAGCAGGGCTGACATTCTCATAATTGATATGCCTGTGTTGATGAAAAATTTCCCCGGTTTAGATTCCAGCAGAACACTCTGATTACAGGGAGTGCAGAGCACAGCAGAAAATCATACATTTTTAAAAATGTATTTTTTTAGATGATTGATCACTTTATTAAATATCACTGTTGCTAGGTCTCTGAGTAATGAAATGTTGCTAGGTCTCTGAGTAATGAAATTAAAACACTCTTCTGAGCTCCAGGGTCTGGAGCACAGCAAGGCAGCAATGCCACCATCACTAGGATGCTGGGTGTCTTAGGACAGGAGGAAGCAAACTCACAAAGCTCTATTCTAATAAACTAGAATTAATTGTCAACAGCTTTGTATAATCTTTGCAAGAAATTGACCCTTTTTTTGATATGAGTTAATTGTCAGTATAGCCTTTGCACTAGTTTGGTTGCCAGGAACAAGATTTGTATCATACCTGTTTTCATACAAGATGAAGTAACTCATGTAGTGTAGTTACGAATCTCACTTGTGATGGGAAACTTGCCCTACTTCAAGTATAAAAAATTTGTGGGGCTTCATTCATTCTGTTTTCCTCCATTCTTCCAGCCATATTTGAGACTGTCTTTTGTTTCAGCAATTCCCATATGCTTGGTTTTACAGCTAAACACTCAAAACAATGAACTTTCATCCTCCTTCTGGAGCTTGACTATCTGGTAGCTTTCCATTGTCCCAGTTACAGTATAGCCACACACTACTGGGTTTAGACCCAACCTAATGGTATTTTTTCATTAGAATCATGTTTTTGTTTTGTTGTAGCAAAAAAATCTTTCTGGCATGGTGAAAGGCTGTGCAATCATTTTGGTAATTTGGTGTGTTTACTGCTATGATGCCACCATTATTTGGTGAAATGGTGACCTCAGTGGCAGTGGACTATAGTATTATTCCGGCTGTCAGTGTTACTTTCAGTTTTTGACTCTTTCCCTGGGTTGGTATTGGCTCCTATGAGACATGAGAACTAACAAAAACATCTGTTGTCATCCTAGGAGGTTGGCAGGGTGTCATCCAGAGTGTGTGTGCAGATCTCAATCATATTATCACTACTCAGTGCCACCACAATTGATGATAATAGTAGAAGGTGGTCTGAAAGAATTGGAGACTTTAAGCCAAACTTGCAGGCATGAAATGACAAAGTGTTATGTTTGAAGGGAGGGGAAGGGAAGGAAACCTCAAAACCACCATTCCTGAATAAAGCAAACAGAAAGTAAAAAAAATTAAGAAGGATGATACCTCCTTATCTCTGAAAAAATGGCTTAAATTATCAATCTTTTCTCTCAACATATTCTTCTGTGTTGCCAGACCCCTTCTACTGAACTAACTGGAAGCTCAGAGGATCTTTCCTGAATCCCTAGTGTGTTAGGATAAACATCCCTTCGGCTGCCAGGACCCACTGTTGTTCGCATTCAACTTGCTTTGTTCTCAGACCCTGGCAGAGGGAGTGATAGCTTTATACTGCACTTCCATAGTTGTGGACAGAGTGCTATCATTGTGAACTTAGTTTTACATGACGCTCCACAATCTTTCCAACTCCCTTTTCTAGGTTATAATCCCTATGAGATGGTACTACTCAGAGAGGTGGATAGTAGAATCATAGAATCGTATCATGAATGGTTTGAGTCAGAAGGGGCTTTAAAGATCATCTCATCCCCGTCTCCCTGCAATGGACAGGGACACTTTCCAATAGACCAGACTGTTCAAAGCTCCATCCAACCTGGTCTCCTGATCTTGAACACTTCCAGAGATCGGACAACCAGAATGTCTCTGGGCAACCTGTGCCAGTGCCTGACAGCCCTTGTAGAAAAATCCAGGCTCCTTTTTTCCCTTTTCTGACTGGTAATATGCTAAAAAAAAAGACATTAGGGACTTTCACAGGGTTTGCTTTCATATGCTGGTGGCTGCTGCGGCTGGTTGTTAATGGGAACCATACAAAGGACCTTTCTGGTGAGAATAGACTATGAGGGCCCAGTGTTTCTCTCTCTTTCAGATGTACCTGTTTTCATAAATTGGTTGAGAGATAAGGAGACTGCATTTACCACCACACCTGCAAAGATGTTGCTGGAGATCATAGAGCAGGAGAATTAGTGAGGTGGTGTGTACTTTAGTAGTTGACAAATAGCACTTTCTGACCTGTAGAGGCAGTAGGGTTGTGTAGATTTGTTGGTGTGTGTGATGGATGAAGCAAATAGCTATAGGAAAAAAAGCTGATAGAAAAGCTGTTTTGCTGTGTGGAGGGTTTTTCCCCCTGATAGCCTTTGTTGTGTGTAATTGCTTAGAACTTGGTGTAAAAGAAGCTTTGCTTTATAAAATATTAGTACAGATTGGATTTTGCTTAGTGTATAGTTTTCCATTACTACTGTGGTAATCTGCATGAAAATAAACTGGTGTATGAGAAGATTTCTGTGGATCTGCGGGATTCCAACTTAATTTTACAGGTAATAATAGTGGGCTTTTAGAGGAAATAGAATTGCTTCATTTTTGAATCCCATAAAAAGTGGAAAGTGAATGAAGTTTTCAGTTTTCCATTTGAATTGCCACAGCTCGTTCTGTTGACCCAATCAATAACAAGGAGACTTTGTTTCCATGGACAGCCCTTTAAAATAGGTTTGAAGCCAAGTTTTCTTTAAACACCACAGTACAAAAATCTGATATATGACTTAGTCTTGAGGAAGAAGCTTGCTTCACAGACGGTTCATTTTATTCGGCAGAAATCTTTTGCAACCTGGGGTGAGGGCCACTAGATGCTTCTAGGCCATGGTGACTGCCAGTGTGGACAACAGGTAAAAACTACACATCAATTTTAGTTTATTGGGTGCTTTACAGGTGTTAATAAATCAAAGCATTTGAATTATGCGTGGTGTGTCCCATGGTACCAGTGAGGACTTAGAAAGTGACCAGGAAGAAAA
>VYZP01042235.1:380-11956 GCA_013400635.1 Hypocryptadius cinnamomeus | reverse complement strand
GCTGGTTGTTATATTGTCTACTTGGGTTTGTTGCTTTTTGCTAATGTCAGCATGGGATTGAACTGGAAGTTTTCTGGCAGTTTCTGGCTGTTTTATACACACAATGTTCCTGTCTCTTCTCATTTCTTCAGGTAAGTGAGGAAATGTGTTAGGTTGCACTAGGCTCTCCACAGCTGTTCGCAACTTTATTTAGTTTAAATTAAGCAGGGGATCATCTGCTATCTTATGGGTAGGTGAATATCAAACATATGAGGTTTTGACTTATTATTTTTACCCCCTTAAGCTGGAAATTTCAAGAAATTATTGTCCACATTCTTGACTGTGAAAATTTCACTTGTATCTTCTAGGATTCCTGCTCAACCCATACAACTCTAAAGTCTGACAAACCTGAGAATAAAAAGAGATAATGTTTATTTTAAATATATCTTCCTTAAAATCTGGAAGTTTGGAAATGTCCCAAAAGAACCTTTCTGTCCACATTTTGGTCTCAGTCTCTCACAGGTCTCTGTCCTTTATTTCAATGACTCATGGAAACTAGTTTTACTGACATCCCTGTCTTTCTGTCTTTCTCTTTTTACCCCATTTTACTTTCTCATAAATGGGTAATATCAGAAACCATCATTCACCTATTCCCTTATCTTAGCCTTGAGAAGGCAATTAAAATCCAGTGCTTCCTGTACACCCTCTGCATATTTGCTTTAAAAAGAAAATGAGTCCTTCCTCCTGCTGGGTTCCTATCCCCATATACCCATTTTATGGTGAGTAAAAATAGGCCTTCTTGAATCTCCTATCTCATCTCATCTGTACTGAAATTGCCATCTCATCTGTACTGAAATAATTCCTATGTTTGGAGTATTTTATTTCATTCCTCATTAATAAATATTTTCACAATTCTGTGAATGACTGTATTATTATCTTGTATGTATTTTGCACATACATATGTATAGAGACAGACACAGTGTAAATTTGAAATTATTTGTGACTGGAAACAGGGTAAGGTGGATAGTATAGGATTAATTCTAGCCCAGAATATTAACCCTGAGGACAGAATGTACTTTCCCAGTCACATTGTATAATGTTCATTTCCTGTTACCTACCCCAAATTTTCTTCCTCTTCCTCTTTGGCTTGTTTGTTTGATTTTTTTTCTCATACTTCCAGGGAGGAAATTCAAGTTTGTATTCTTAGCTCCACTTGACAGCAACTAGAGTTATCACAAAATCATAAAGTTTGGGAAAGGGCCTCAGAGACAGTGCTTAATGCTGGTTGTATGCCAGGCAGGTAACTCCAACATGGAAAAGAGCACCCCTGGAGAGATGTATGATAGACTGGGTGAGGGTGAGAATTCCCTTGTTGTCTCATATCTGGTTCTTCAGGTAGCCCTTTACATGTGAGAGGCTATTGGCTGTGAATGCCCATTGCATTCCTGATTCCTCATATTTCAAAAGTATATTTTGGTTGTTAAGATTCAACTCTATAAGCCTTACTTTTAGTTTGACCTTTTCCAGAGCCCACACCATGTCATCTTCCACCTAATTAGCTATTTCTTCAGAGATATTTTGTGAGTGTGTCTCACTTCTCAGTTTTAGACTCTAAGCCTGATTTGATGAGCTAATGATCCTATTAGTAGACTCAGCATGGTAGTGACATTTTCAGGAAGAGTTTATAGGAAAAGATTGGGAAAGAGTTTGCGCTTCTTACACATTACTTATTTTCTTCATATTCCATCCTTCAAAAAATCTGCATGATGACATTTTAAGGATAAATAGAATAAAAATATTTTATAACTGGGTGGCAACATTCTGCTGATTCTCAGTTTGCTTGGGAAAACTGCTCTTGAGGTCAACATGTCTTGCTTCATTCCTAATTACCTAAGGAGTTTTTGTTGTTTTACTGTTTACAAAATTTTGCTGTATTTGTTTTCATTTGAACTAAATTGTGACTGGAAATGTTCTTCCTATCTCCTATTATGCCAATTTTCAACACCAATTTTTATGAAAAAGTCAGGCTCTGACTGTAGCAGCTAATCTGTGGCTTCAGCAGCTAAGAACACAATTGGTATTCAGGGATATATTTCCAAATTTTAACTATTAGTTCTGCAATTAGAGTGAGACAGTTTCCCTGTGGAAGATAGAAGTAGAAGCCAGAAACTACAGGGAATAGAAAGATCTGGAGATATGTACTGGAGATATTTACTGCTTTGATAAGAGCTGTGATTTTAATCAGTCTTTTACCACACTGGACAAAATCATTCCACTTCTGAGCAGTGGTGGGGATATAGAGTAGGTACAATACTTAGTGGGGTACTGTGTGTGAGCAGAGATCACAGAAAGCATGATGTGACATTCCCATGGTTAGCAGATATGAAAATTGCAGCTGGATATTTCCTGTTCAAAAATACTAATATACTACCTACCGCTGTTGTCGATGTTATCAGAAAACCTAGTAATTAAGGAACATGTCCTTATGTTTGCAGTTTCATCTGGTCATGATTTTTCCTAATTACTGCTGTGGTTGGAAGAAGTACAGTTATAATCCACACAGATTTTAACAAAAAATAGAATCTTAATGTGAATCTAAATTAGACCAAAGCATTGATGAACTTGGAAAATTAATTAATTAATTGTCCAGTATTCTCAAGTGCCTGGGAATGCTGACCGAATAAAAGACACTGGCTTATGACAGGTCCAGCCTTCTCTGTCTCTAATGCAACTGTGATTCCTGCATAGTGCCAAGCATCACAAAGAATTGGTATTATGATTATGCACTTTCAATTCCAAAAGACTTTTCAAGTTTCTGACATTACTGACTATATTTATTAGTCTTCTATTTTAAAGTCAGTAGTGTAATGTAAAAAAAATTAAGATGAAGAACTTTCCCCTTCTTTCTTTAAAAAGAACCTATTATATATTTCAAAAAATTGATTGAAAAAGAGCATAATCTTTTAATGGTCTAGTTCTCTTAGAAGGTCTTATCTTGTCTAAAATTACTTTTTTCTCCTTTCTGTAGTCTTTACATCTTACAGTGCACTGATAAATTTGTAGAGTTGTATTCAGACTGTTCCCCAGACAGCTTGTTTACAAGCACTTTAATATGGCTGACTACGTACTTCATCTTTTGGACTTGCACTTTTCCTATACTCTGTGCTGCTTCAATGTCTCATGAGAAAATAGAAGTCTGTGTAAAAACAAGACAAAACAATAACAACAACAAAACCCCAACAAAACCTCACTTATCTACTTGTCTTTTTTTTTTTTTTTTTTTATCTTAAATCTATTTTCTACACCTTTTCCCTTGAATTTTCTTTAGCTCTTGGTCTAATAATACACACTTGCTAGATTTTCTCTTTGGAATAGTACTAAAGGTCTTCTCAGTTCACTTGTCTTCTCACATAATTTACTTCTATTGTATGTTTCTCTTCCAGAACACCTAGAGAGCTCTTCAACCTTTTATTTCACTCTTCTTTTCAACCTGAAGCCTTTCACATATGAACTCGTTATTACCTGGCACAATGCTAACATTCATAGAAGCACATAATAGAATGACTTGGGAGGGGGCCTTAAAAATCACCTAGTTCCAACCCCTCACCATGGGCAAGATTGCCACCCACTAGGTCAGTTTGCTCAGGGCCACATCCAACCTGGCCTTAACACTTCCAGGGATGATGCAGCCATGACTTCTCTGCACTACCTCCTCCAGCAACTCACGACCCTCACAGTGAAGAATTTCTGTCTAGCCTGTAGACTAAATCTCTCTTCTTTTAGTTTAGAACCATTCCCTCTCGTCCTATCACTATCTGCCTGTGAAAAAGGTTGCTCTCCATCTTTCACATAAGCTCCCTTTAAGTGATGAGATGTCCTCAAGCTTCTGTTCTCCAGGATGAGCTTTCTCAGTCTGTCTTCACAGCAGAGGTGCTACAGCCCTCTGATCACCTTTGTGATCTCCTCTGCCTCTGCTCTAAGAGATCCATCTCTGTCCAAGTTTGGAGGGTTCCAGAGCTGGATGTAGCACTCCTGGTGCTACACAAGGGCAGAGCAGAGGGGCAGAATCCCCTCCCCTGATGTGCTGTCCACACTGCTGCTGATGCAGTCCTGGATGCAGGTGGCTTTGGTCTGCAACTGCACATTGCCAGGTCATGCCCAGAATTTCCTCCACCAGAGTCTCCCAAATCCTTCTCCACAGGGCTCATCTCAATGAGTTCATTACTCATTCTCTACTGATGTCTGGGACTGCCTCAACTCTAGTACAGCAGCCTGGACTTGGGACTGGTTGAATCTTCTTAGGAGCACGTGGATCCCACTTATTGAGCTTGTCCAAGTCCCCTGGATGGCATTGCTTCCTTCTGTTGTAACAACTGCACATCTCAGCTTGGTGTCATCTGCAAATCTGCTGTCATCATGTTTTTCCAATTCCTTACTTGTCTTTTATACTCTTCTCCACTCTGTCCCAAACCTGTAGCATTGCAGGGAGTTTTTTGACCCTAGTGCAGGAAGGGCCCAGTTATCTGCTATCATCTCTGAAAATATTTGTGCAATTATTTTCAATACTTTGTGAAATTAAATATGGATTAAACATTATTTAATAGACTAATAAAATTGTCACATGTTTAAAAAAATTGAAGCAATTCTCCTTTATTTAGTTATTAAATCTCTTTCTTTCTGTATCTGTGCTTTTCAGTCAGTGGGAATAGGCATTTAGGAAGGAGGAAGTATGAGAAAGTGTTGTCAAAGATTTGCTGTTGATAAGCTCTATAGCTAGCTCATAGCTAGCTAGCATTTTATTTCATATTTCAGACACAGTAGATATATCTCCATGCAACTTTGCAGTCAATTTTACCAGTACATCATTCAAAATATTTTTTTAATTTACTTGTATTATACACTATGAAATAGTCTTTGCGCAACCTACTGAAGGTTTGCACTGTTGTATGTTCATTTTCCTTGTACCTTCTTTGTTCTTGAAGTATTTAAATTATGTTCAACATTCTTGCAATGTAAAAAAAAGCAGCTTAGTTTTTCTAAATATCTATTTCTTCTCTTCTAAGTACTGACACATCTGATCACATTTATCAGTTTTGTCTTATAGTGTAAACGGAAGAAAAGTCAGAGAATATGGTCTTTACTTTTACCATTCTTCTAGCTGTACCATTACTTAGCATGTTATGTGGATGGAATCTGAGAAAATTTGTTAAGATTATTAACAAATAGTTGTAAAATCAATCCTTCTGTGGTGCTTTTCAATTATGTAATTATTCATTCTCTCTTCACTTCATTTTCATAAATGATGCCTCTTCACATATTATTCTAGATGTATTTATCTAACCATAGTGCTTCAAAACTTTGATTGTTGACTGGAACCCTGTTGTGCTCGATGCTGAATGCATATGGATCAATAAGGAAGCAAACCTGTATCTACTACAAAAAATATAAGAATAAGATGAAAGACAACATATTGACACAAACATAAGGTAAAAACACAAAAGGAGACCAATTTTCCCTATTTTATCAGTATTACCTGACTTTACAATTTTTATTTTGAGAATGTGTATTTTATTTTGAATTGACACGTGTCTGAGAAACAGACTTTTAAAAAAACTGTGTTGGTTTTACATTTAAAAAAAAATATGACTAGTTGTTGCTTATGCTTTTAAATCTACAGGTATGAACTCTGATACACCATAAGAAGAACCTTTTCATTAAGAGGACATTGTCCATTGTCGTAATTGGCATAGTGTTGGCTGCATTTTGCTTGTGTGTCTCCAGCTAATGACTTTCTGGACTATGCCATTCTACTAAAGGGACAGGAATAAGCCAAATTTTGGTCTATACTTGAGCTACTTTGGGAAAACAGACATATTTGAAGTGTGTTTTAAATGTTATTGCATTTCACATTATTATTTTTTGTTGGAGATACTCTAAGCCTGTTTTATCTTAATATTTTCTCAATTTGAAAGTACACTATAATTCTTACTTCTAGACCACTACTTCCAGTTCTGTCTATGCTTTTAGACTTGTATTCTTGGGCCCAACATGGTTAAAGGCATGGCCTGGTTTTTGGTAGTGGAGGGGCCACAGAGGTGGTTTCTGTGAGAAGCTGCTGGAGGCTTCCACCATGTCCAGCAGAGCCATTCCTGGTGGCTCTGAAGATGGACCTGCTGCTGGCCAAGACCGGGCCTATTAGAGAGGTTGGTACCATCCCTGCATTAACATATTTAAGAAGAAAATAAAAAAAAGTTGGGTATGCATTTTCTCTAGCCAGAGAAGAAGAGGAGGTGAGAATATGTGAAGGAAACAAAATGGTGACACCAAGGTCAGTGCAGAAGGAGAGGCAGGAGGTGCTCCAGGTGCCAGAGCCAAGATTCCTCTGCAGGCCATGGTGAGACCATGGTGAGACCATGGTGAAGCAGCTGTGCCCCTTCAGCCTGTGTGTCCATGAGGAATGCAGAGATCCATCTGCAGCCCCAGGGGATCCATGGGGGATCCAGAAATCTACCCACAGCCCGTGGGTCCATGAGGAATGCAGAGATCCACCTACAGCCCCTGGGGATCCACCCACAGCCCGTGGGGGAGGTGCCCACGCCAGAGCACCAGCACCAACGAAAATTCTCAAGCACTGCTCTTCTGAACTCTGTACAGACCACACTTTGGAAAGTGCCATTAGAATGGACTGTGTGATCCTTGTCATGCTTCTGATCAAGGTGAGGAAGGACAACTAAGTGGTGAATGTAACTCTAAGGAAATGCAATCTGTTTTAAGCACTGATTATTATAGAAAGCACAGATAACTTTGGCTCATTTGGACATCCCTGCATGAATACTCAGTGTGGATGGCTTCTCTCAGGCAAAGTATATGTTAGGGAGGGCTGGGAAAGGAGGAAAGTCAAATCTAAGTGCAGAGCTTGCTCACAAGTAGAGTTTTTTTCGGTATGGGAAATTTTAAGTGAGCATTATAGTTTGTTTGCTATCCACATTAAATCAAAAGCATATCTTTGCTCTATATGTCTAGAGTTAGCTCTTGGATACTGTAGCTGCTTAAGGCAATTGGTGTTCCTGTCAATTTTCCAAATAATCTGTGCTATTAAATTGATGAGACTGTCATCTCCACTGGTTGGTGGCAGAGGACTTCGCTCTTGAGCAGCTGTATTAATCCAATTTGAGTTTTCCACAATTTGTGAGATCCCTATCCCTATGGCCCATCTACCGGGAATTAAAATGGTTCCCTGGAAACCCATCTCTGCAGTCAGTTAAACCCAAGATGTTTGAAATGAGACAGTTGGGCTCAGTGAATTGTGTGTTTCTGTGTAACTTTATTTTGTCAGGGCTTATTTGACTAGCTGTACACGTTGGCAGCTGCTGACAGACAAATATGTTATCAGCGGTCTAAACAGTTTGATTGTTTTAACAGCGAAAAATGGATTGTACTTGATGCATTTTTCAAGTGTTTCAAACTAAACTCTCCACACTACAGAGATGTGCCTGATGCTTTCACAAAACCTATATGCAGTAATTGAAAATATTCATCATCATTCCCCATTTCTTTTTTCATCTAAGTTCTGTTTTGTACTGTGACGATTTTGTTATCAGAGATAAACTATCATGTGTTGTTTTGGATACAAATTCTGATAGAAAGAATTATATGGAAATCTGTTATCAATTTCAAAAATCTGGGATACCTCATTTTAATGGGAAACATAAATTTGAGCCTGGATCTCCTCTAGCCAAAGCAAAGTTCAAATCCAGATTGTGGTGTATGACCATAAGCATTCCTATAAAATTCTACTTTCAGACAGCTGGTTTAATAACTCGTATTTTCTTCAAATAAGGAATTAAAATATATTTAAATTAATTAAAAATACTGGGGCATAGAAATATTCTCTACTTTTCTTCATCCACAGTCTGTTTGGCCTGTGTCACAATTAGGTAGTAACAGTACTGTAAATTTGCCAAAGCACCTCCAAAACCACTTCATCATCTGCAACTGCTTTAATGCCTGTATGAGAACCACTGCTTCCCCACCAGAACTAGTGCTTTAGGAGGAAAGATGCCATACACTAGGTCAAGTTAGGAACTGGAGATCCCTCTCTGTAAAACACACCAGAGTCAGTACAGACAGATGAACACTGAAGTATCTGAAAGTGTGTCAGAAAATATACTTTAGAACAGAAATCTATCAACCCAGAAAAAATTATTGTCTCACCCCTTCAAGCCAAACTCACAGTGATGGTAGGTATTCCTAAGCTGCAGTCCTGCCATCTGTGCTATAAAGTCATCAAAAGTGATATGTTGCTAAAACATGTTCTTTCTTTCTATTAAAAAAATGAACAGGCTTGAATTTATGCCATTCACTTAAAATTAACCTCGAAATGTTAATCCTTTGTTCTTTGATTTGTAAAAGTTCTGTTTCTCAGATCTCCAGCAAGCTATTGGCTTTTTGTTTGCTTTGTTTTGACCTTACCAGTGAGATTTCTCAGAGAAATAAAATTTGTGGTCATACTGTATGTCTATCTCTCCCTTCCTTCTGCTCGTCCATAATTTTTTAACCTGTCCACCAAGTTCAATGAACTTTGACATAGACACAGTAATTTCAAAAATGCTCTGTTCCTAGACATATTGTGAAAACAGACATCTAAATACTTGAGAGAGAACGTACAGCTGTCTGCAGTATGACCTCAGCCCTTGTCAAACAGCAGGGAATACACATAGAAGGACTGCATTTAAAACTTCAACCATCAGATAAATTTTATGTCAAAGTCATATCTTCCTAGATAGCACTGGAAACAACTCCATAGGAAATGAAAATATATGGTGTAACTTGTTCATGGAAATATTGGTTTTACATTTAAAAATTATGAAATCATGTCCAGCTGTGTTGTTGGCCTCAGCAGCATTTACAGAATGCATCAAACTTAGGCTGTGGGAAACAATATACTGAGGGGAGACACCAGGGCAGCCAGGCCACGGTGGGAAGAGTGGGTCATGGGAATTAGTAGTATGCTAATAGAACCATCCTATATTTGGTCAAGTTTCTGGTTCTTGCTCTCAGTTGGTTCAGTACCTATTACAATTAAGGTCATATTCTGAGTTCACGTTTGTGATTTGTCCTTGGATGCCCCTACACCTGGCTGTGATCACCATGCCCATGGGTCTTTGGATCCTGCCCACTGAACTCTGTGGTTTCCAAGTTTGCCATTTTTGTTATAAAAGTTGTTATTTTCTGGGCAGAACCATCATTCCCATCCCTTATTTTGCCAGCTCCCTCTGGCCAAGCCGAATAAAGGGGTCACAGTGAACTCCAGACTGTGACAAAAAGTATTTCTTTAAAAACATTTCAGTTGTACCTTTCACTGTATTACATTTTTTAAAATACCTAACACTATGTTTTTATTTTTACATTCTCACTGTTTTCTTTTTTCTTTTCTCAAGAAACTTAGAAATAAATACCAGTTCATACTCAACACCTGGATGTGGCTGTAGAAGCCAGAATGAGCTTTTCCTTGCATTTTTTTGGCTTCTAAAGTATCTGAACACTTACATTCTCTTGCCTTTCCTACATTAGCACTAAGGGAGCTGTTTTGGAGATTAACTTTACCATCTGATGTCCTGTTTTCTATAAACTATCCTGAATCACCTTTATGAGATCTGTGCCATGCTGTGAACCTAAGTGTTGCAATCTGGACAGCTATTTGCCTTCTAAGCCACAGCCAAAGTTTTCAAGTTAATAGCATATAATTAATGAAGAGGAAATCCTTCTGTCTTGCGCTGAGTTAACTTTTTTCCTAGACTGTGAATTCATAATGGAGAGCCAACAAAACTCAGGGAAAAAAAAACCCAAAAGGAAGCAAAGAAAATTAAGGTCAGGAATTTTGTTCAGTGCAGATGGAGCACATCTTCATGTAAAACATCCTGAGGCAATCTACTCAACAGGCCACCCCATCTGATGAAGTATATAATTGTCCTGAATTTTAATATGACAAGTCTGCTTTTAAGTCTCTTGTTTATGCTTTAGTACTTGAAGACTATGATCTATGACTAGATCACAGTGGGCTTCTTCACCTACATTTATTTATTGATCATGCATAGGAAAAAGAGAGCAGACAGAGGTCCTCACCCTTACGACACTGAGTGAAGTACCAAGCTCAATGTGTGGGAAAGGATTTTACACAAATTGCAGAATAGTAAGAAAGAGATATCTATAATAAAATTACTTATACTGTAGCCAAGCATCAAAACACCTACAGAGTGGGGTGAGCTCAGAGTGGGGATGCACCTACAGTGCATCACGTGTTTCTTTGTTGCCAAAACACATCTCTGTTCCTTCTAACCAAACTTGCACAGAAGCAGCTGTTCCCAAACCACCCTTGTGACATAATTCCATTCTATGTCTGAAGTCATTATCATAGTCCTGTTGCCATGACAACAAAACATTCTCTGTTGCTAATGCATATGTCTCAGAAACAATTAGAGAAGTACCAGTATCCCCAAATTGACTTTAATTAGAATAGTTCAAAAATTAGTCTCTCATACCATACATTGGGAGAAAGTTTGTGATAAATCTCTTCTTTAATAAATGATTCCAGGCATAAGGAGTTTGTTTCAGCTATATTCCCCCTTTATAGCTCTCAACCTTTTAGTTGAACCTAAGAAAAATATGTGAAATCAACAATTCTATTCATACTGCTTCAGAACATGCAATTATCACATTTAATCAGGAAGTCTTAAAAGGAAAGTGAACATTTCTTGCTAAAAGCCTTGCTTCTCCTTCTGAATATTTCAAAATATTCAGATCTAGAAAGCTTTAGGTTCTTATTGCAACAATTTTTTTTCACCTTGCATTACAGTGCTAAGAGGGGAATTCACTACAGGATGCATCTGATTATACAAACCTATCCTGTCATAAAAATGAGGATCGTTTGCCACTAAGTTTTCAAGCCTCATTCCACATAAACTTTATTCCAAATAAATTTTAACTATATGATTTTCAGATATTTTTATCTCATCTTTTCTCCTAGTTCTTTATACTAGTTTACAGTTTGATGGTGATAATAGAGACAATATAACAACATAGTTTTAAAGTTGGTAGGACTTTTACCCTTCCAGGGGTGTTCTGCCAAGCCAGTGGGTTCTTGCCAGTCTTGCACTCCCGTGCAATTACAATGTTTTTGCCTAGTATGATGTGGAAGCAGAAAATGTTTGGGATTGTGGGCTTTATATAAGTAACCAGACATTACAGATTCATCAAATTAAAAAAATATTCTTCAAACAGTATTTGTTGTGCTATCAATCCTGCCAAAGTTGCTGGTTCTTTGTTACTCCATTACTTTTCTGAACTCCTTATTTGACAGGTGTCACTTTAACAACATGTAGTTGTCATTTCACAGAGCAGGATGCGTAACTGTATAGAAACTAATTTCTTATTTATTTAAAAACATGTTCCATGTGAAACATTTTTGTTCCTTTTTGTAAGTGGAAAAAGCCATCATTCAAAAACAAGTATTAAAAAAAAGTTCACTGCTTCAAAAAGATTTTAAAAAATTATAACATAACAACACAAAGACCCCCCCAACAGTATGCCTTTATTTT
>VYZP01042222.1:0-10369 GCA_013400635.1 Hypocryptadius cinnamomeus | reverse complement strand
GGGCAGGGTGACAGAGAGGGTGTTGAGGTGGTGGGGCTGTGATGTCCTGCTCTGACACGTCTGACCCTCCCCAGGTGGGCTCACCTTGGCTCCTCTGCTCTCCCCCAGCATGGATGGGACCCATCCCAGGGCTCTGCCTAGGCTGCCTGGAGGAGCAGCCCCTGCTTTGGGTGGGGCTGGGTCTGCTCAGCGCCTTGTGCTGACAGAGCAGTTGAGAATTCTTCTGTCTTACAAACTCAGTTTACATTTTCTGACCCAAATGTCTTTCCCACCTTGCCAAGGAAGCATCTGACCAGCAGCAATTAGCAAAGCAAGCTGCAGTGCCTCAGGGAGCACTCGGCAGATGTTTGGGGAGCTCTGTGGGGAGAGGGGCAGGCCCTGGCAGTGCAGGGGAAGAGGCACCTCTGAGGAGGCAGCACTGGCACCTGGGCACCTCTCCACAAGCACTGCCTCTGCAGCCGGGGGAGGGGATGAGCCTGGGAAGGGTCCAGGAGCAGCTGAGGGAGCTGGGGGGGTGGGGCTCAGGCTGGAGAAAAGGAGGCTCAGGGGGCACCTTCTGATTCTGCACAACTCCCTGTGACAGGAGGGGACAGCCGGGGGGTGGTCAGGCTCTGCTCCCAGGGAACAGGGACAGAAGGAGAGCAAATGGCCTCAAGTTGCACCAGGGGAGGTTTAGATTGGATATTATGGAAAATTTCTTCATGGAAAGGGTGCTCAGGCACTGGCACAGCTGCCCAGGTCAGTGGTGGTGTCACCATCCCTGGGAAGTGTTCAAAATACGTGTGGCTGTGGCACCTGGGGCCATGGGTTAGTGGTGGCCTTGGCAGTGCTGGGTTAAGGGTTGGATTCAATGATCTTAGAGAGATTTTCCAACCTTTATTTATCTATGATTCCAAGCCCCCGTGGCTGCCCAGGTTCTTGCCACAGTTTGATCTCAGCTCACCTTGCCTTGCTGCTGCTCACCAGTGCATCCAGGGAGAGGCTGGACTCAGGCACTGCTTTCTCATCCATCATCAGTGATTCTCTTTTCATTTGCTTTTTGGGCTTCACCTTTTTAATCCAGCTGTCTCCTGCCTTACAAGTGTTCTTCCCTCAATTACTTACACCAGGCTGCAGGGCCAGTTCCATCCATCTCTGGCTGAGCTGGCGGAGCACAGGAGGGGCCACCCCAGCCACTGTCCCCTCGTCACCAGCCCCCACTGGTGCCCAACTGTCCTGCCCCTGGCAGGGGAGGCCTTCCCCCTGAGCTCTCAGCACTGAGCCCATCCTGGGTGGCTCCTGCAGGTGGGTGGGANGCTTCATCCCCTCCTAATGCTCTTATCTTGAAGGCTCCTCAGATTAAAGCCCCAGCAGCCAGTTCCCTCCCTGGATTTATTGCAATGCAGTTTTCTTCCCCTAATCTGATCCGGGTGTAAGCTGCTCTTTGGGAAGTGCATGGGGAGGACAGATGTGCCTGTCCCTGCTGCAGCAGCCAGGCTGGCAGAGAACAGTGGGGAGGTGCCCTGCCCTTCTTGGTGGCATCTCTGGCTCTTCTCAAGCCTTGAACCCCATTTTTCCTCAAACTGCTGAGAGCAGCTCTGTGGAGCCCCAGGTTGGTTTGGGCCCCTCACAACCAGAAAGACCTTGAGGAGCTGGAGCGTGTCCAGAGAAGGGAACAGGGCTGGGGAAGGGGCTGGAGCACCAGGAGCAGCTGAGGGGCTCAGCCTGGAGAAAAGGAAGCTCAGGGGGGCCCTTCTGGCTCTGCACAGCTCCCTGACAGGAGGGGACAGCCGGGTGGGGTTCGGGCTGTGCTCCCTGGGAACAGCGACAGGATGAGAGGAAATGGCCTTAACTTGTGCCAGAGGAGGTTTAGGTTTGGGTATTAGGGAAAATTTCTTCATGGGAAGGGTGCTCAGGCACTGGCACAGCTGCCCAGGGCAGTGGTGGAGTCACTGTCCTTGGAAGTGCTCCAAAGGCGAGTGGCACCTGGGGACAGGGGCTAGTGCTGAACATGGTGGCAGTGCTGGCTTGATTTGGTGATCCAAAAGGTCTTCTCCAACCTTAAGAGTTCTGTGCTCTGAGCCAGGGAAGACACTGGGCTGCATCCACAGCTCCCTGGCCTCACCTGTGTGTTGTCCCTCCTCAGCCCAAGGGCCCCGGTGAGCGCGGTCACCGAGCTGCCACCACCCACAGCCGGCGCATGGGCCACCAGCATCCCCTCACCCCCTGCGGATGACGGCAGCGTCCTGCAGCAGCTGTGCCACCCGCGAGAGCTGTGCCACCCGCGAGAGCTGTGCCACCCCGGAGAGCTGTGCCACCCGGGAGAGCTGTGCCACCTGCCAGAGCTGTGCCACCTGCCAGAGCTGTGCCACCCGCGAGAGCCGCGCCCAGACTGTGAGTGCTCGGGGCAGGACGCTGGGGACATGGGGTAGCTCCGGGGGGTCCGTGGGTGAGGGGCACAAGGAGGCTGTGGACGCTGGGGATTGTGTCCTCTCGTGGCGTGCTGCTCTCTGCCCGGTGTGGCAGCAGAGGCACTGCTGGCAGGGCAGGGGCACAGGGCTGTTAAGGGGACGGGGCTGAGCTGCTGCGAGGTGCTGGCAATGCCCCAGCGTGAGGAGAGAGGGTGGCTGGAGGACACTGCTGTGGACACTGCAGGACACTGTTGCAGGTGTCCCTGGGGCAGGGAGGGCTGTGAGCAATGCCAGAGCCCAGGAGCAGTGGGGGCAGAGCCCTCAGGTGGGGAGCAGACGCACACCCCCAGCATNTCTTTGCCCCTCTTTGGGCCAATAAAAGGGGATCTTTGTAGACTTCTGGGGCCATTCTGGAGGAAGAGCTCAGCAGGCTGGATTCTGGAGGGCTCTCCCAACATCAAGGCTCTGGTGATGCAGGGGTGTGAAGGAGATTTGGGGATGAGGATGAAGGTCAGACACCCACCCATGGGGTGGCTGCTGGGCTGGGGTGAGGATTCAGGCCCTGCCCAACCCAGTCAGCCCCTCTGTACTGCAGGGAAGCCTTCCTCGTCCCTCCTCCTCCTCCCAGCAGTGTCAGCTGGGCAGTGCCTGGTGAGGGCTGGGCCACAGCCACACTCCGGACAGCACCAGGGACGGGGACAAAGGACAGGAGGTCAGGTGGGTGTGGGTGTTCCCTGGAGGTGACATCAAGAGGAAGCGTGAGGCAAAACTTGCTTTGGGATTCGGGAAGGAAGACTTGAGAGCAAATGGTCCCAGTTCCCATGGGCCACAAAGGTGAAAGGGTCACAGGCAGTGATGTCCTTAGGGTGGGAGAAACCTCTGGGAATGCCCCTGGGTATTGGGGGGTCCCCAGACCCCCTGGATGGGACTCCCCTCCCATGGGGGACCTGAACACCACAGTGGGAGCAGCAGCCCCAGTTCCCTGCCCCCAGCAGTCATCATCTGCCTCCTCCCTTCACTGCAGCTGCTGGATTTCTCTCTGGGTTGTTTTTTTAATGTATGTGACACATGTTTGGTTCGAAGCGCTTAATTGCCTCTTGGGATGCATTTCATTTATTCATTAAGAGAGAAATTGGAGTTGTTGGGTTTGCTTTATTTTGCTATTTTTTTCCTTCTTCTTTTTCTTTTTTTTTTTTTTCCCTTCTCTATCCTGTAAGGAAAGGGTGAGGAAAAAAACTGCACATATGCCTCCAGCATGTGTGTGCCCAGCCTCTTTCCTCTGCGCCCCTCAGCCTCTCTCCTCAATGCCTTTCAGCCTCTCCTGTTGCTCCTGATCAGGACAGTGGTGATCCCTCTCCAATCCCTCTCCACCTGGGCGAGAGGGTACAAGAGCCCTGGAGATGTCTTTGCTTGTGTTGCTCAAGGGTCAGGCCAGGGCTGTGTGCATGGGATGTGCTCCTGCCCTGCCCGTGCCACTGGGATACCCCTGTGTGGGAATGGTGGCATTTCCTGCTTCGGAGACTGGCTAAGGCAAGGATGGATGGTGAGGGTTGGTGTCCATTGCCCGGGCCACACTTTCAGAGCAGTGTCTGTGCAAGCAAAGCGCTGCAGATCCATCTTCTGGCTGAACCCAAAGCAGGAGTCACACAGCTTCTGTCCTGGGGAGAAACCCCCGGGCACTTTGGAGTGGATAAATGGAGATTCTCTGGGATAAGCAGCGATCCAGACAGGCGATGGATTTGTGTTGTGTGGAGATAAAAGAGGAAACTGTGGACAGAGAGATGGCTGGAGGACAGAGGCAGGCAGGGATGGATGGATGGATGGATGGATGGATGGATGGATGAGGGATGGATGGATGATTGGATGGATAATGGATGGATGGATGATGGATGCGTGGATGGATGGATGGATGGATGGATGGATGGATGGATGGATGGATGGATGATGGATGGATAATGGATGAATGGATGGATGGATGGATGGATGGATGGCTGCCTGAATACAGAAAGGTGTGGTGGTGGATGCTGTGGTGGGAAGATGGGGCAGAGCCAGACCCACAGGCTCCACTGAGGACAGGTGGATCCCGACCCCACACATCCCTCAGGGCTTCTTCCCAGAAGCTTTGGTGCCTGGAATCCTGCCCCAGGACCCTGCCCCAAACAGAGCTCTGCTACCAGGGGTTGTTGTCCCTTGTTTTTAGGGTTTGATGTTTTATTCTACCTCCTCTTCAGCTCTCATCAACATGAACATTCCCATTAGGAATGGGTGGGCTGGGCCAAACCTATGGAAATTTTCTGTCCCTTGTGAGAGGCACCTCCCATCCCTCCCTGCATCCCCTTTGCTCGGTATCCCAGTGCCCAGAGCAGGAGGAGCCATGGATTTTAGGGGCAGATCTCCTCCTGATGGGCTCCCTGCATTTCCTGAATCTGGGCTCCACAGTGCTCCTGCTCTGGGCTGAATCCCCTGAAGACTTGTCCCCTGGAAAGGAGGACACTGTCCCTGGATTCCTCTATCCACCAGTCCCTGAGGAGCACAAATCCAGTCTCTGTCTTCCTGGAGAGTTGTGCCAAGAATTTGGGTGGCTCCCAAACCCCTGGTAATGGGGGATCTCATGCACCAGCAGATGTGGGGGTTGTTTCTCTGTGGGTTCTGGGAAGATCTCCCCAGCCCAGCAGTGCCATGAGTCTGGGAGGAGAACGAGATGCCAGGGGCTGGGGGTGTGGGGCTGCATCAGTAGGCTGGGATTGGCAGTGGATGCTCCCAGCATGGAATCAGAGCTCTGGGAAGGGGCAGCCCTGCGCCTGGGGGTCAGCACAGACCATGCCCTGCGCAGGTGAGCAGCTTGCCCAACAGCAGATGCCAAAGTGGAACAGATCCCCCCACCCCCAGTCCAGGTTCCCCCAATCCTGGATCCGTGGCCCCGTGGCCCAGAACCCCCGCAGCACCTGGCCCACACTCCCAGGGATGCTCCCCCTTCCCAAAGCCCTTGTCCTGCTTCCAGCCAGCTGCCGCAGACCAGGGAGCCTTCTTCCCACTGCCTACTCCTCCTCCTCCCACTTTCCAGGTCTGAAGGGAGAGCTCAGCTGGGGCTGTCTGTGCCAGAGACAAGCACAGGGAAATGGGAACGGCTGGTGCTGCTCCCAGCAGGCTGCCTGCCAGGGAAGCTTTGGCTTTATCTCCCGAGCCAGGCACCCTGGGAAGGGAACCAAGGCCTGCCTGGGGCAGGAGGAGGTGCTGGTGCTGCTCCGGACCCCTGGGCTCGCTCCAGTGGGGTTGTTTTCCTTCCAAGCAGCACTGCAGCACTCGCACGAGAAGGGATTTGCAATGCAGAGGAAACTCCCACCCGCCACGCGGCAGCGTGGGCAGCGAGCGGAGCCGGGAGTGGCTGCGCTCCTACGGGCTGGGCTCCACACCCTGCCCTGCCCCGTGCCACCTCCTGGGCCAGTCCTGCCTCTGGCACCTTCTCCCTTCCAGGGGTACCACGGAAACCCTCTGGGCACCATGCCCCAAGGACAGGGCTGTGCCCTGGGGCCATGGAGGTGATGCTCTGCTCCCCGCTGGTTTGGGGCTTCTGCCTCCTTCCAGTGCTGGATTCCCTTAGCCCACTGAGCAGGGACAGGGTGGCTGGCACAGCTGGCATGGCTGGCATCACTGAGTGCCTTTCTTGGTGTCCTGGGCATGGAGAGCACTAGGGGGAGGCAGTGCAGGTGTAGGACAGGGAGTTTGGGGGCTGGGATCCAGCGGTGTGTGATCTGTGGGTGAGTGTTTGGCAGGAGGAAGGGCCCCGAGGTGTTGCAGGTCAGTCCCACATCCAAAGGCAGGACATGGCTCCTGGTGCCCTCAGGTCTTGCTGGGAGAGTGAGTGTGGCTGGTGGAGGTTGGTTTTGGAGGGACAGTGTGTCTCTGGTCCTTAGTGGACCAGGAATTCCCACATGACTGGCGGGAATTCCCACAGGCTGGATGGGAGACGGAACCATCCCTGGGTTTGGGGATGTTGGTCATATCCTTTCCTGGGAAGGGCACCACGCTGTGCTCCCTGCAGAAGCTTCAGTGTCACCCATGGGGACACCCTCCTGCCAAGCCCAGAGCTGCTGTTTGTGCCCTCCTCAGTCCCTCCATGGGGCAGGGAAGGTTTGGGTGATCCCAAAGCCACCCCTTTCCTGAGGCTGGGCTGAGGGACATCACAGTGCTTTGGGCTGCTGATCCTGGGAAAATGGGCTGTGGTGGCTCCCATTGCTTACCCCTGAGCTGAGGGGGGATGTGGGGTCATGTGTAGGGAATGCCTTGGAATTTCTGGTCTCTGGGTGTCTTTACCCTGGCAGGACATTCAGGGTTGAGCAAGGAGTCCAGAGCACACCATGTCTTCCCACCCTCGTTGCCCCCACACCCCACTGAGCAGGAGGCCTGGGCAGTGGAGGATGCCCTGCTCACTCCTGTGCTGTCACCTGGCCGAGTCAGAGTGGGAGCTGCAGGGACCTGTGCTGGGAGCACTGGGGTCCCACTGCTGGGGACACTGCAGGACACCTTTCCATGGAAGCCCAGGGAGGTGAAGGGGCTTTCCCTGCTCTCCTGGTTTGCCAGCAGCCGCTGGGCTGCTTTTGTCCCTCTGGACTGGATGGACATGGCTGGGGCTGGAGCTAGATAAGCTTTAAAGTCTCTCCCAACCCAAAATATTCTGTGATTCTACATCAGGAGCTCTGCTCCCTCATGAAGGGTGGGTTGGCAGGAGGGGAGGAATTTCTCCAGCTCCTGAGAGGAGGCAGAGCCCCCCTTGGAGAGCCTTGGGGAGCTGGGACCCCCGGGACTGCTCAGGAGGGCTGTGTTTTCCTGCTCAGAGCACAACTGTCAATGGCAAAGTCTCGGCACAGACTTCAGTGCTGAGAAACACTGTGGGCTGGGACATTTTGGAGAAGATTTTTAGCTGCAGCAAAGAAATTTGGCAGCTTGGAAGCAATCTAATCATCCTCCTCCCATATGCTTGGTGCTATTTAAAAGGGAGCATGTACCCGATTCCTTCCGACCAGCACGCTGACATTTCCACGGTGCGTTTGGAAATAAATTTGGCATCCGCTGTCAGAATCTCAGACTGAGCCCAATGTGGCTAATTTGGGCTCTGAGTGCCTCTGCAGAGCACCTTTCCCTGCTCACAGATGCCCGAGGAGCCACGGCAGGGCCTGCTTCCCACAGGCACCGCCAGGCTGTGGGGACTGGGGAAAACAGAGCCTGGGGGCCTGGCTGGTGGCTCAAGCCCTTTCCAGCAGCCCCAAAAGCTGAGGAGGCTTTAGGGTGATGGCTGTGCTGGCTCTCCTGAGGCACAGCACAGCACAGAGGCACAGGGAGCCCTGAATGCTTGGGCTCATCTCAGTCCAGGGCTCTGTCCTGCTGCAGGCCTTGGGCTCTCCAGAAACCTCTCTGAAACCTCTCCTGCCCAACACGCAGGGCTGGCAGGCCGTGGAGGGGCACTTGGGGGGCATTTAGGGTCCCCCCAGCTCTCCTCTCCCATCACACAGCTGGAGGGCCGGGGGGATGCCCGAGGAGTGTGGGGGTGGCAGCGCTGCCCCTGCTGTGCTGGGCTCCATGCTGAGCTCCAGCTGCCCCCCGGAAAAGGGCAGGAAAGGGGGGCTGCTGCCACCTGCCTTGGGGGCACAGGTGTGGGGACCCGGGCACGACTGTCCCCATCCGGCAGGTGTGACAGTGAGGGGCGGCTCGAGGCAAGCGGGATGTTTGGAGGGCTGTGTCTGGTGTCCTGCCTGCCTGTCCCCGTGGCTTGGGTCAGGGTAGATGGGCTGTCCCTGGAGATGACACCAGGTGCCACATCTCTGAGCGGGATCTGTCCCCTCCCCTCATTCAAAATCCCAGCTTCCCTCGGGTCCCCCAGCCCCGCCAAGCCCTGCCCTGGCCACAGCTGGGACCCGAGGGGACACAGGACTCTGAGCCCACCCAGCCCAGGGGACAGCCTTCCTCCACTCCTCTTCCTCCCGTGGGTTTCAGGGTCCCCCAGTGCTGCACTGAGGTGAGGGTGGAAGAGGAGAGCAGGTTGGAAACATATGGTGGGATGGATGGGGAATCCGTGCCTGGGAGCATCCACGTGTCCCTGTCAGTGCCATTGGCCTCGTTAGCGCCGCTGGAGTGGGGATCAAACCCAGTGAGCCGTGAGCTGAGCCCGCCAGAGCCGCTCCGAAGGACTCGCGTGAATTATGGAGATGGGAATCAGGCAGCAATCCAGGCATGGACAATGTCTTGAGGGGGTGGCAGGGCTGGAGCTTCGCCGTCCAGGAGGTTTCCTGGGATCTAATTAGTGCTCAAACAGCCCCTCCTGGACGAGGCTCTGTGCCCGCCCTCAGCGCCCTGTGGGGACAGGGGACAGAGGTGGCAGGGGGTCAGGGGCCGTGGACACAGCCAGGGAAAGACATTTAGGCAGGAAAAGAGCAGATCCCTCTGGCCCCAGGTAGGAGGTGGGAGCTGATGTCTCCCCTGCCCAGGTTGAGCACTGGGGCGCAGGGACACGCTGGGGACAGGCTGGGGACAGGCTGTTCCCCTGTTCAGTGCCTGGCAGCTCCCGGGATAGATGATGTGCTGGACTGGGAGCAGCACTTCTGGTCTTGAGAGGAGCTGTGAGTGGGGCAGTCCTGCCCTGGAGCCCCTGGAAGGGCTCCTCCTTGTCACCCCTGTGTGGGTGGACATCCCCGAACATCCACCCCTCACCCTCCACTCCCCTCTGCCCTGCACGGCTGGTCCTGACTCCTGGCAGTGTCCCAGTGCCACCATCGGCCCCATGTCCCACAGCAGCCACAGCCACAGCCCCGGGACAGCACAGGGGCTGTGGCCACCTGGGGGTCACTCACTCCCCTCTTTTTCCAGGTTAGCTGAAAGAGTTAAAGTTGTGGAGGAGTGATGAAGGAAAGTAGAGAATCAGGGAATTATGGAATCCCCAAATGGTTTGGGTTGGAAGGGACATTAAAGCTCATGCAGTCCCACCTCCTGCCATGGGCAAGGACACTTTCCACCATCCCAGGCTGCTCTAAGCCCCAGTATCCAGCCTGGCCTTGGGCACTTCCAGGGATCCAGGGGCAGCCACAGCTTCTCTGGGCACCCTGTGCCAGGGTCTGCCCACCCTCCCAGGGAACAATTCCTTCCCAATATCCCATCTGGCAGTGGGATGCCATTCCCCCTTGTCCTGTCCTTGCAGGCCCTGTGTCCCAAGTCCCTCTGTGGCTCTCCTGGAGCCCCTTTGGGCACTGGGAGGGACTCTGAGCTCTTCCTGGATCCTTCTCTTCCCCAGTCTGGGCATCCTCAGCTCTCCCAGCCTGGCTCCATAGTGAGGGACTCTGACTGAGCTGGCTCTGGGAACGAGGTGGTGAAGCCTTTCATGTGCAACCAAGAAAAACATTGTGTGTCCAGCTGATCCCTGTGGGTGGATCAGACTCTGGTTCCTCATTTTCCCCTGCCCCTACACCCTCTGCAGTGACATTGGAAGAGCCTCCTGCTCAGGTCTGTGGCCTCACACCAGCCCTGCAGGGATGTGCTGAGTGGGGCTGAGTGCCCTGGGCAGGACAGGAGCTGTGCCCAGCTGCTGAGGCCCTGGCACAGGGTGCCCAGAGAAGCTGTGGCTGCCCCTGGATCCCTGAAGTGTCCATGGCCAGGTTGGATGGGGCTCCAAGACCCGTCCAGCCTGGTCTGGTGGAAGGTGTCTGTGCCCATGGCAGGAGTGGAACAAGATGATTTTTAAGATCCCTTCCCACCCAAACCATTCTGGGCTCCCGTGGTTCTGTAGTGCCCTGGCTCTGTTCCCAGGAGCCCAGCGAGGGCAGGGCAGTGAGGACAGTGAGGGCACAGCTCTGGGACCTGAGGCCATGGGGCCAAGGAGAGCCCGGGCACACGGACACAGACAGGGCACACGGACACAGGGCACACACACAGGGCACACAGACAGGGCACACGGACACACACAGGGCACACGGACACAGGGCACACACACA
>VYZP01042218.1:0-13748 GCA_013400635.1 Hypocryptadius cinnamomeus | reverse complement strand
AAGCCACCTATTTTTTGAAAACAGCTCAAAATTCTTTTTGTATTTTCTCAGTTTCTCCCCACTCTCCCCTTTTTTATTTCCTCAATTTTTGCTTCAATGTGCATATTTAAACATGCAGTACTTCTACCTGATTCTTGAAAAGAAACTGGATTCCTGACAGGATAATTTTCTTACTCTCCCCATGTTTTATTACTTCCCCATTTCTTTGGGGGTATTTTTTCCTGACTGTCTTTCTCTCTTGTTTTGTTTTGTCTTTTTCTATCCTCAGCACTGTGATTTGAATAACAACTGGTGTAGAAAGAAGTCCTGCAATGCTTTTCATAAATGAAATTATCAAGTTTCTACAATTTAAAGGTTCTATTTGCAATTCTAAAAACATTTTCCCTTCCTTTTGCTTAGCTTGGGGCATGAATATAAGGGGGAGCTATTTGCTTTGCTTCTTGTTAATGGATAAGAAATAACTAAGTGCTGAATTTACAAAATACTTCCCTGTTGTGAGTTTTATGCATAAGTACCCTATTAATATTATTTCCAGATCTTAACTGAATAATATCTGTAAATTCAGTTCACCATGTATTGGAAAAAATCTACATTGTTTAACTCTACAGGACTTTTAAATGTTGTCCACAAGTATTCAACATTAAAGCCTTCTCTTGGAATTTGAATTGCAAATTCTGAATTTTCCATCCAGTGTTCTAGTCTGCCACACAGTCAGAAACAGGCTTGGAATAGAAAAACAAGAGGAACTCTAAAATATAATTAGAGTGAAGTATTCTGCAATGGCATTGGATGAAATGAAATCTAGCAATTTTAAGGTGCAAATGATGTAGGTCAGGGAATGTTGTTAAGTGTTTAGAGCCCAGGGCTTGTGTGTATTCTGATGCTAAAATTACAGTACTTCGTGGAATTAGAAAAATCACCTTGTCTGTCTGTAGCTAATTCTGTATTTCCAGAGGAATACATCTAAATGACATTTTCAGACATGACCAATAATATCAATAGTTACAGCAGCAATTAAATCACCTAAATAAGTCTAGTAATGTCTTTTATATAGTACAGTTGATTTCAAAATACACACAAAAGTGTTGAAATGTAGTCCTTGTCCCCCAGATAAGCCAGTTAAAAAAAAACTAAAGCGGGCCTCACGTGCCTAACATTTGTGTGTAACTCAGCCAAGGATGTCTACCATTAAACAATGAGTTTTAGGTGTCTAAAACCAGGTGAAAAAGCTTCCTATCTGGATGTTTTCAAAACTCTGCTTCCATTTTCCCTTGAAGAATTTGCTTAGGCATTTTTTTTAAATTTACTTTTTCTTCTGTCTGAAATTTTATTGTAAGTTGAGCACCAAAGTTTGGAATTCCTGAAAGATATTTTTGCTGTGCCAACAGCAATTTGAAAAGGCAGATATTATTAATGCATCTGAAGGTGTGGGAAGAGTGAGTTCTTCTGGTTTTAAGCATCTTTTGTACTAGAAAAGCAATGGTTTGGTAACAGTTATCTCTCTTTTCACAGGGCCAAGGGAAAACTGACATACCCCTTGTGTAAAAGGCCTCTTCAGTCTTTTCAACTTTTTTGCCTTAAAACTGCAAATAGGGAGAAGAAAGGAGGGGAGATCCATTATTTTCTTTAGTAGCAAAGCCTGAAACCTTAATGCTGCTATGATTCTATAACTTGTCTTTGGTAGCCTTCAATCTTTATAAATATCTAGGTCCCACCTTTTCAGTTTCTGCTGTGGATTGCAACACCTTGAATGAAGCCCTTTCCTTTGCAAATCTCTTACCAAAGTGTGTTGTCATCTCAGATATTTGCCACTGGAAATCCTTTCCCTCTGCATGACTATTTCCATGAACCACAAGAAAGGCTGAGGATAAAATTGTTCTCATATATTACAGTTCAGTAATGCCATTGCTATCTCACCGATACTGTGCTCTTTCAAAACTAGGCGTTTTATTTACGCTGACACTCACACATTCTGTCTTCAAGGCAGTATAGAAGTCCTCCTTAACAATTCAGTTCTCTTTTTATTCTGTTTTTTTTCTCCTTTTTCCTTACATTCACTTTAGGATTGACTGACTTATTTGGCTCCAGTGTTTTAGCTTGTTTCACTGTGCACTTTCTTTCAGTACACTGGTGTTGCAATTATTTCTTCTTTCCTCACCTTGCCTCTCCTCTTCCCAGTTCTGTCTTGTTATAATATAACAATCAAATAATACATTTGAACACACTTTAGTCTGGCATAAATAATATAACTTGTGTCTACCGTCTATCTCACCAAAGCAAGTCATTCCATTAGTGACAAGAAACATTTAACTGAGGTTATATTTTTTTTTTTTTTAGCTTTTCTCTTTTCTTTAGCTTTTCTCTTTTTTTCTTTTTGCTTTCCTAATTTTATTTTTTAATGTGTTCTACATTAAGGGCATAATCTGTTCTGTAGTTCATCTTAATGTATAAGAATACCTAAGTATTAGTTGCCAAGACTGAAGTAATGATCAAGAGTCCCTTTACAGTCAATGACAGGACAAGCCAATGTCAACAGGAAGATTTTTGTCAGTTTAAAACTGTGGTCCAGCATTGTGGGTTGAGTCCCATTAAGGTAGCTTTAAAATTTTTCTATTGACCGTCAAAGGGGAATGCACTTCAAATTGAAATAATATTATAAAAATTATGAGAGATATGTGCCACTCCTGAAAGGGAAACTGAAGAGATTTGTTCTGCAGTGTTGAACTGTTATGTGAGAACACCCTTTTTTCAATATCTGCCACAATTCTTCCCTCTAAAGACAACCTGGAAACATATGCCCCCGTCTGTACTTACTCATGCATCTGTAAGCAATTTTCTTTCATAAAGTTTTTATGCAATATGATTGGATACATAAAGGTGTCAAAAGCTGAAAGCTGAAATGCACCTTCCCTCAAAAAAACCCAAAAAAACCAACCACAAAATAACAAAAACAACAAAACCAAACAAAAAAAAAAACCAAACCAAACCAAACCAAACCAAAAAAAAAAAAACCAAACAAAAAAGCCCCCAAAACACAAAAACCTCAAAAAACAGCAGCAACAAAAACAACCATTAACCGAACAAACAAACCAACAAACAAACAAAAAAAACCTGAATCAAACCAAGACAAACAAAAAAACACCCAGTAATAGAAATGTTTTATTAGAAGTTGCAATGTACCTGAGTCTCCCTGATATTAAGACTGAGAACTGTAAGAGTGCATTTTCTGTCTAACTGGGTCAGGGGCTATGTCCTCCTGTTAGAGAAGTTTCTGGATTTTAAGAAGACACTAAGTAATTATAAAATGAATGATTGCTTGAGACAGGTTTTTCTCATGTCCATTTTTTCAATAATCCAGGTCTTTATACATACACTTGATTTAATGGTGGCATACTGTGAAAGCCAGTAGACATCAGAGAGATAATCTAATGGGTTAATATTGTCAATGTAATGGGTTAATATTGTGTTGCACATTTATAAACCAAAAGGCTTGTATAAATGCACCACTAACATGAAAAATCCAATGGAATTTCCATAGCATCAACCCATGAGATTACATTGACATTTCCATTTCAACAAATAATAAAATCCATAATCTTTATGCAGCCAGTGCCACATTCCATATGTTAGCTCTTATTTTATTAGCTCTTTATCTTTTTTTTTTAAATTTAGTACACAGAAAACAAAGTCTCATTCACATTGTGAATCAAAGAAACAGCAGCAGTGATAATAAAAAGACCTCAGTTTTGATCAAGAATCACAATTCAGTTATTATAGTCCTCTGTTTGTTAATGGTCTTGCATTGCTATACCCTATAGTATGTCTACATTTGAAACAGTGATATTGACTGAACAGTGTGTCATTCTGAGCTTGCTTTTCCTTCTGTCTAGACAGGACCCAAGAAAATACAATAACATAGTTATTGTTTGGAATTTAGTTGAGTTTCATCTGGAGCATTTTTATTGTTTCATTGTTGATTTCAAAAGAAAATTTTAAATTTTTATATGAATAATCCATTTCACCAGTACTCCACTTCAGCTTTGGTATTCAAGATCAAATGAGAGATCCTAAATTGTCATCACTAAAATTTATTTATTTTCAACAATATCTCCTGGAAGTGTAAACAGCTAAGATAGGAAACCAAGTAAGGTAGGAAAAGTGATTAACCAGAGACTCATGCAGAGGAAGGTGAGAGAAGAGGGAACAATGTACCGAAGAAGTGTAATTCCATTTCACTGTTTCCAGCAGGGTGATGAGTTTTAGCACTTGACCTTATGATCCAACTGTTATAGTCAGATTTATCCTTCCTAATATCCCATTCGCTTCCTGGGAGCACTAAATTTAGGCTCCTGTTCAGCTGTGTTCTTTGTCCTGTCAATGGAAGGAAGAAATAAGCTCCTCTAAAAGACAATTCAGCTTATTTTAGATCTGACACAGCATCTGCAGGTGCCTTTTTTGTCTCCACTGAGTGTAATGGGAATCTAGGATGTCTGTATGCCTCAATTAGTTAACTTGGTTAAGTGACAAATTCAGAATACCTTCATCAAGCCTTTAATGGGTAACCAATTCACTTAAATTGTAGCAGACATAGCTATCCTAAGAGATTTTGAAAACTGAGCACTGAAACTAGAAAGAACCTCAGGCAGAGTTGGCAAGGTCATGATCCAGGGTTTCTGCGACTTCTCCATGGAAGGGTGGATATGATAAAGCAGCTGCAGGAACACTGAACTGATTAGAACATCAGCAGAAACACTAAGAATTTCAATAAGCAATAATTATCTATAATTAGGCAAACAGTTTTTCTAGATATGAAATGCCACATTTTCCTGTGTCATTCTTCACCAAATTAGTTTACAAGCAATCACAATTATAATACAAAGGAACAGTGGGTAAAAACCCGCAGTGTTTTTAAGACTATGCTGCACTTCTTGAAAACCAAACATTGCTCAATAGTTATGAGCTGCTGGTGTGCTGAGGTCACTGCCTGGCAAATGATGCACAATATTTTCTTGCTGATCCTTTGTGTTACTTAGACTATTGGCTGGTGTCATATCATTGGGGGTGGTGGACAGGGGACAGCTCTCAAACCTGAACTTTCACCCACAATTCCCTATTTTTCTGCATCAGTGGCAGGGCTCCCAATACAGCTAAGCAGGTCATTTAGGGATTACAGTCAGGGAATCTAAGCCTAGAAGAAGTTCATCTGGATATAAGCTTTAAGAGACAAAAATGTCTTTTCTTTACTCCAATATAGCACAAATACAATGAATTCAACTCCATGACTGCATGACAACAATAAAAATAATATAGAATAATAGTAGCTGTAAGTCCTCTGGAAATGTCTTTTTCATCTATCTGTAGTAATATTGCTCAATTACAAATAGGGAAAGAACTGGCACAATTTCAGTATAGATAAAGTACATTTTATCAGTAAAAGAGGCAAAATCCTCTGAGTTTTTCAAAAGATGATTTTTTAATTGCCAAATCTACAGTCTTACCCGGGGACCTGAATAAAGATTTCCTCATTATACCTGACAGTTTTGCCCTTGCACCAGGTGGAGGAAGAACACAGGAACATAGGAACTGCCACACCAGATCAGACCTGCAGTCCATCTAGTCCAGTCTTCTGTTGCTAATATTGGCCAGCGCCAGATGTTTCAGAGAAAGGTACAATAACCCTTCCATAGACATACTCAGACTTTCCCCTGTGAAAATTTTGTCCCAACCCTCTACACTTAATTATTTTAAGCATGAAATATACATTTTGAAGCATGAAGGATATACTCCAGACAGGTAGAGCATATCTGTCCCCATATTACCCTTACTGCACTACTAATGGTATAAGAATGTTATTGTCCGCTCTGCACAAGCTTTAATTCACCCTAGAAAACTTTAGAAACTTAATAGAGGTGCCTAAGTTAGAAGTCAAATTGCTCTAAGCTATCCCTAAAGTTAATGATGCAAGAAGAGCCTTTTAGGTACTTGTGTAAGTAATTAAAGTTTAAAATGGTCTGAAATATTGGAAGAGTTGCCTGTCTTTCACTTCATGAGTATGGAGTAACATTCACTTTTTAGTTGCGTTCATCAGTTACATGCCTGAAGACAGGTGAAATGAATGTACCTTCAAGGCACAAAAGTGAATAAACTTTTTATTGGTATCATTGTCTACAACAAATTGTATGCTTTGAACCTGCCCTGGACTTGACTGGGATAGAGTTAATTTTGTTTCTAGTAGCTGGTGCAGTGCTGTTGTTTTGGGTTAGGTATGAGAATTATGTTGATAACGTTCTGATGTCTTAATTGCTGAAGTTATACCCTACTCTAAGTCAAGTTGCTTTCTGTTTCCCATTCTATGCCAGAGAGCAGGTGCACAAGAATTTCCATGGGAGCATGGCCAGGTGAGTTGACATGAACTGGCCAAAAGGATTTCCATGCCACAGAACATCATGCTCAGTACATGAACTGGGGGGAGCTGGCCGAGAGGGCCTGGGGACAGGCTGGACCTCAGTCAGCAGATGGTAAGCTGTATTGTGCATCTCTTGTTTTGGTTTTTTGTTTGTTTTGGTTTTTTGTTTGTTTGTTTGTGGTTTTTAAATTTCATTTCTCTCTTTTTTTTGTCTCCCTTTTCATTTCAGTTACAGGGTTATTGCTAGTTTTATTATTTTTGATATTATTATTATTATTATTATCATCATCATCATCATGGCTATCACCATCACCATTATGGCTATCATCATCATCATCATCATCATCCTTATCCATGGCCTATACTTTTTTCTGATTCTAAAGAGTGTGGGGTGAGCAAGCACCTGCATGGTACTTTTTTGCCAGTTGCCGTGACAAAAACAAATACTTCAGCTCAACCAGGTTGATTTGCAGCATTCTGTAGAAAGTGAACTTCCATAATTCTAGATGTTGACTAGGTCTTGCATCTCCTCTGTATGAGTACTGTAATATTGTCATGGTTTGACGCTGGCACAATGCCAGTGCCCCCATGAAAATGCACTCCCCAGTGGCAGCTGTGAGATGTGACCAGGAATAGAGCAAAGCAGGCTCCAGCTTAAGAATAAAGAGGGAAAAAAACTTTATTAACTACAACATATAGAGAACAAATACTTCAGAATGAAAACCTTCCAAATACACTCCCCCCTCCTCCTCCCTTTCAGATAATCAACTTTCAGTCCATCACCGCCCCTTCGATAAACAACTCTCAGTCCATCACCACCCCTCAGATAATCAGCTTTCAGTCCATCAGGGAGAGAGGAGTCCCCCCTTGCACCACAGACTTCCCCCAGAAACACAGTTGAAACCTCTTGTGTTTCCGTGTCACTCGTGGCACCGCCCGGAGAACATCTGCCATTGTGACTTCTTCCTTCCNGGCCTACCTTACCAGGCCGCATGGCCTCCCCTCCCTCACCCAGCCCTGGCTGGGCAGGGGAGCTCTGACCTCCTTCACGGACCGGAACCAAGAGAGTTCTCCTGGGCACTCTCCGCTCTTTTAAGCCCTGTGTGTTCTTGGAGGCGGTCCATACCTTCAGTGGCCAAACCAGGTGCCAATATTCAAATCCAAGCACTGATTGGTTTGACCACAACCTCCCAAGAAAAAACCTCATTTCCTGCTCAACCTAGGACAAATATAAATCAGTAAAAGCATTAAATTAAGATTAAGATTTACACAAGTGTTTAGAGGCGTCAGAGAGAAAAGTACTTAGTGCTAAGAGATGAACAAATAAAACATAAAAAACTTTTTGTTTGTAGGAACAAATAATTGATTGTGTTGCACACTTACTTCAGATTTTTTTGAGTAAAGTTAACCAGTTGAGTTTTCAGATAAATGGCACTGGGGAATTTGATATAGATATTCAAGTAGTACAGATATTCGGTTAGTACAATCTTTGCCAAAAAAATAATCACAGCAAAGGAAAGCAACAAGTCAATGAACAGCTCAGGAGCAGAGTTATTTGCACTCGTGTTGGTCATCTTCACTCCCAGACTTTAGACCACTTGCTGTGTTCATTGCACACATTTCCTTTAATTTCACCAAATGTCCATATTGAATATGAAGAGTGTCTTCATATGCATACTTGGTTTTTCAATGATGCATACTTGGTTTTTCAATGACTCAAGTTAAATGGGATGAAGGTCTCTTGGCTTTCCTGATGAAGTAACATTGCAGGCACCATCAACATGAAGAAAGGACTGCTTATAAAAGTCAGCAATATGGAAAACAGAACAAAAAGTACTATGAAATTTAGGTCTACAATATGTACTTGGTAATCAGAACTGATTATTCTTCTATAATCTGTGAGTTTATCAATTAGAAATTACCAAAAAAAGGAGGAGATAATATATTAAAAGATCATAAAATATTGATGAGTGTGACCCATTATGAAAGAGATTAATGAAATCTGAGGGTTCTACATGTTGGGCAAAAGAATTCAAGTACTTCGTGCTTGAACAGTTTTATTTGGATGTTGGCATCCCATCCTGGTTACCTTTTTTAAGAGAAGTTCAGAAACACCAAAAGTAATAGGTTGATAAAAATATGACAATTTTAAAGTAAAAGATTTTGACTTAACTGCATGAAGGCTGAGAATGGAATATGACTTCAGTCTGTACATCCAATGATAAATGGTGGAAAATAGGAGAATGAAATTTAAAGGAAACAAACTAACAGATGGCATAAAAATGGATTTTATAAAATTCAATTTCAGTTTAAGATTAAAACATAGATGCAAATTTTCTGAGTTCTCAAGTTGTAGAATAACCTCTTAGTAGGTACAGAGTGTAGATACAGTAGATACAGAGTGTAAATGTAATTTTAAGATGTGGAATGGTTTGTTTATAAGCAAAGCTGCGTGTCACAACTGCGTGAAAGACAGTTAAAGACAGTTCATTTTAGATATTATTTTCAGTCCTCTGGTTTCACAGCTGAGCTACCTTTATTTATTGAATTTTTGAGTTTCCACAATACTTCTATGAAGGCTGTCTATACATTGTTCACATTTTGTAGATGACCAAATAAGAACTGAAACAATTTACTTTTTTTTGTTTTGCTTTTTGAGACAATACAAATCAGGACACTGATGCATTCCTGAAAACCCCACATTAGCACAGTACTACTGGACTGTTTTAATTCTTCAATTTTCTGAGAGAAATGTATGGAGAAAGATCATGAGGGGGAAAGAGAAGGAGGAAGGGAGGATTGTAATTAGCTGTCACAGAAGTGTTGAAAAGATGAGAAAGGCCAAATGTCACATCTCAAATATAAGCTGACAAAAAAAAGGACCCAGAATTCATTTATTTTATATTCAAATAGCATGGTTTTTAATTCTATCTGATAGAATGTTGTGTATGGAAAATACTGCATTCTTTCTTTTGTTTTTTACTCCCCAACATGAAAGTAGAAGCAGTATGTTCCACATTCCTGCATCTACAGCACCAAAACCTCAGGTGAGAGGAAGGTGCCGGTATCTGGTCCGTGCCAAGGTGCTCAGGAATCTGCTCAATGGAATGAAGACAAATATATGGTGTTATGAACAAATCTGAAGTGATAGTCTACTTTCACATATTCAGTTTAGTTTAAAAACGTGAGGTGAGACTCCTCGACCACTTCAGCATAATGAGACAAGTAGGGTTTTTTTTTTGAGGCTTTTAATTTTCTGTAGTGTTTAAGGTTGGAGGGTAGGACTGACCTTCCAGTGGCAGCTCATTCAGGGTAGCAGCTGCATTGTCTCAGAGGGATCTTACGGTTGTGAACTAGAGCAGGCACAGCCACCCAGCTGCCTAAAATATCCTCGTGGATGTCTCTTTGTCCTCTTTGGCATACGGCAGTTTTAGATGAGGAAAGAAAAGGAGACAGGAGGTGGTGCCAAACCAGACAGAAGTTTTTTATTAAGCAAGAACAGGGACACATCAAGAGAGATGAGGCAGCTGTGAGTATGCCAGCAGCTGCATCTGCTCTCTGAATGGATGATAGCATGAAAATGACAGGGCCCTCCAAAGGAGTAAAATTTTGGGAATGTCTGATCATTAATGCCTTGGTTATTTTCCTTCTAAAATGGGTTAGGGACTTCAAAGCAAAAAACAGGCTTCTTTTACCCCTGAAGAACCTTCACTTTTTTACCCTGATTTTTATGCTGTGGATTCGTGTGCATGGCAAATTTATATTCACTCTCTGATATGATAAAGAAATAATTTGCAATTTTTTTCATTGTCTACAGGGAACTCTTTGTGTTGTCTGAGGACTCTCAATGCTTCTATATTGCACCAATAAACATTCTAGTGAGCTATTTCATTGTGTTGCCCACAGACAGATGGATACACTGGATGCATATCTTTATTTTCTTTGGTGTTTTAGTGGCTGTCCGTCTTTTTTTCTTTTTTAAATTCCAAAGTATTAACATTCAACAACTCCATTAGAAAGTCACAGGCAGTAAGAGCCCATCTGTGCCATGTTAACATTTAAGGAGGAAATAAAAGAGTAAAGTGGACAGGTGGAGTAGACAGCAGGAAACAGCACCAGGCACACAGCAGGTAGGGAGTTCAGCAGAGGAAAATGCCAGACATTTAACAGGTAAATGGAAGGGCAGCTGAATTTCTATGCCAGTCCATAGAGAGTGCAGTGAGGGAATAGTAGCTGACAGAAACAGGAAGATGTCACATCTTCAAGAAAGAGCACTTGCTTTCATTGAGAATATTAACCCAATTAACCCAACTTCTGAATAATTATGATTGCTGTACAACCTGGCTTTTATTTCCTATAACCTCTTAGAGCCTTTCATGCTTATGGTCTGATATCCATGAAACTTGGAGGGAGATGCACCTGAGCAAGATGTTAAGGGAAACTGACCAGGGAGAATGATGACCCTCAATCAAAGACAGAGAGTGGTGGGCTGTCTTGGCAAGGATAATGTGCAGGGTGATTTGGACAGGGTACCACATAATGGATAAGACAAGGCTGCATATGGTGTGCCTCAGTTGGATGCACACAAATAGGGAAGTGACAGCAGGACAACATTATGGGGAAAGCTCCTCACATCCTTTCAGGGGAATCAGTATGTCTGGGTGTCTCTCTGAAATGTCTGTACATTAAAGCACATAGCAAGGGGTTAAAGTAGGAGAAATTAGAGGGCTGCATGTAGTTCAGGGCTACAGTCTCATTAGGAGGGAGAGCTTCCATACCTGGAGTGCTGCAGTGAGTGGACAGAGGCTATTTAGGAAGCACAATCTGAAATTATAAGAAAGAGGAGTTGCCCTTGATGGGCAGGAGCAGTGGAAATGCTTGGAGCATTGTCCAGGAGCAGATAGATGGCATCTAAGAGTGTGTGGGTTACGATCAGCCATCAGACCAATACAGAAGATGTTGGGACTGCCTGTAACACTTGGTCAGGAAGAATTAGGCGAGGACTTCTTCAGACAAGAATCTTCATGTTTGAAAGATGTACCTGAATGAGGAATTTCAACCACCCCAATACCTGTTGGAAGGATAGCACAAGAGGACACAAACATTTTGTGAGGTTTCTGGAGTATATTGATTACACCTTTCAGACACAGGAGACTGAGGAACTGAAGGTGGGAGGTGATCTGCTGAACTCGTGCATATAAACAGAGGAAACTTTGGAGTGGATGTGAAGATCAGGAACAAACTTAATAGCAGAGACCATAAGATGATTGTTTCCAGCATGCTGACAAGAGGTAGCAGGGCAAATAGTGAGATAACAGTCCTGAAATTCAAAGTGGCATACTTCAGTATTTTTAGGGTTAGATAAATCCATTTGGATATGGCTGTTAAGAGAAAAAAAAATGGCCCAGGAGGGATATCTGTTTTTAAAAGATAATCCTCTCAAATTTAAGAATACTGCATCCCAGCCAGCATGAAAGATCCATGTGTATGAACAAAGATAAACCTCAAATATAAAATTTGAGGAAGTCAGAAAACATCAAGTCACACAAGGAAAATACTCAGATAGTGTCTGAGTGTGCAGAGATAGGGTTAGAAAAGCCAAAGCCCATCTGAAGTTAAATCTGGTAAAGGACATGAACAGCCACAAAGGATACTATTGGGTGCATCATTCTCAAAGGGAAGATGAGGCAAAATATGAGCTCACTGCTGAATGGGGCAGGGGAAGTGGAAAAGAAGGACATGGTAAAGGACATTTAATTCCCACTTCACTGCATTTCTTGCTGCTAAAATTTTACTTCAGGAGTCATGGACTCTTGAAATAAGAGAAAATGTCTGGAGCAAGGAAGACTTACCCTCTGTGGAAGAGGATGATCTCATGCAATGTATAAACTGGTCACACAGGTATCTGCTGGATATTCTTTATCTTGACTTTAGCAAGGCAATTTAAAAGAGCAGCATACTGGAAGCACAATTTGGGGATGAGGCAAACAAGTAAAATCTCAGCACTTCAGTGGATGTGCCGTGGGGGTCTCTAGGTAACCTTGGACAAGCCTCTTGAAGTGAGTCAAATTAGCTACCCAAATACTATTGAGAGTTAAAGATCGAAGTTAATAAATATGCCAAGTGAACTGCAACAAACTGCCTGTTACAAGTGGCTGTGTAATCAACAGAGCAATGATAACGTGTTGCTTTCTGTCAGAAAAGCAACTGGAACCCCTAATATTGCGTGGGCAAAAGAGCAGGGGAGCAGTGTGATTCAGGGGGTCTGAGACACCTTCTTAATATGTTTATGTGTCCTAACTGCAGAGTGATCTTCAGGTGTCTCTTAATTCCTGTAATAACTTCTAAAATCAGGTGGATGAAATCCAGAACTGAGTTTCCTCTGTTTTACCTGAGGGTGCTCAGCAGCCTTGTACTAAAAATATGCATAGGTCTTATTAACTTCATTTTAATACAGGGTTCCTATGTTTCAGATTCTTCCTTGAACTGGTATAGAAACAGACTGTGGCCCAAGTCCTGGCCTGGTATTTCTGGACCACCCTTAACATCTAGGAAATGGCAGGCATGATGACTCTAAAGCTTGGCACTGCTGCAGATGTGTTCCTGTTGACAGATACACGCCAAGTTTGCTGTCACTTGGCTTCACCCCTGGAAACTGGCAGAAAGAGAGGAATAAGACTCTGCTAATTTATCCTTTTCAGTGGGGGCAACATTATTTGTCACCTTGCCACTTGGCTGTTCTTGTGCTCTGGCATGTGGCCCCCAACCGTGTTTGAGTGAAGTGTGATGGTTGTGGGGTCTGGAGTTTTGTGAGCAGCTGCCGATCACTGCCTGGCTGTGGAGGCAGGGTACTAAGGAAGAGGACAAGGGCTGGAAGACTGTAATCTGACAAATTATTCCTAAGGAAAAAACGTAGGCACATACAAGGTTCAACTTGAGAGACTCTGCAGATAAGCTTAGAATGGGAATCAGAAATGTATGGATAACACAAACAGCATATTTGTTGCCCGTTTTCATCCTCTTTGGTTATCTGTTTGTTGTTATATTAAAAAATAACTGTGCACTCATGTTTTTAAACTTTTATTGTCTCCACAAGCAAAGCTCAGTAGCATATCAGAGCACTTCCCAATACTGGACTCTCTTTCCCTTTGAGACACACTGGATTTTAACAGTGGAACATGATGAAGTCAGTATATTTTTCCCTATTTTTCTTAATTTTTTTATCATGTTTTTATATGGACCTAGAAATTAAAGATCTAGTATAGCAAATCCTATCATATTTAATGCGGTTTTCTTTGCCTCAAAGCCAAAATTAGTATTTGTCTAATTGTATGACAAATTT
>VYZP01042214.1:0-21496 GCA_013400635.1 Hypocryptadius cinnamomeus | reverse complement strand
GGAAGACTTTACAATGACACTGTGTCACTAAAATAATCCCTTCACAGTTTTAGTCTCATCCCCACAAAGTCTTGTAAGATAAAAATCACTTAAAATGTGTGATAAGCATTTAAGTGAATTTAAATAGTCTTATTAGTTTCTGTCCTTAATAAGAATTCAGTTAGTATCAATCTACCCAAGTTCACAGTGTTTTGTTCATCAACCCCAAATTACATGATTTGAGCCAACTAGGGATCAATATATGTTTATATGTATATGTTTATTTTCCCTCAGGATTTGCACCCGTTCTGCAATGACGAAGGAGCTCCAAGATCATTAGAAGAGCTAAATGAGGGTACTCCAAGAGAACAAGAGCCCTCTACTACTAATTTTACTCATAGCCACACAGTCATATCCTCTGAAGCTGGAGGCACACGTGTATAATCTGGGAAGTCTTCCAGATTTCTCTTTAAGGAAATGAAGTTCCCATCACTGGCTGCATTAAGAAGGGCATTTCTGCTTTTCCACCAGCCAGCAGCAATGCTGAGTAGGGCTCTGAACACACACTTGGAGGTGGTGCAGTGTGCAGCCCTGTCCTGGAGGAGATACAAAAGCTGTCATCACCATCCCCAGGGTGCTGAGCATCCAGGTTTCCCAACCCTGCCACATCACATGTTTGTGCACTGCTCTACAGCAAAACCCATCACAGAGCTGGCCACATGCAGCACAGCTCTGATCCAGGATGTCAGCTCTCAATTTCATTCTTTTAGAGAAAGCATAACTCTTTTTGATAGCTATTTCAGCTATTTTGACTGTGAAAATCTTCTTCAAAACACGAATTCATTACATGAAGACATGTTCATTGTTAATGACAAAATCTAAAGAAAATACAAAATTTCCCAATAACTCATTATCCATGGAGTAGAAGTATTCAGACAACGTGCTAATGCCACAGTCTGAAATTGTTTTTCCTCCCTCAATTTTCAAAAGTCTCATTAGTTTTTCTCCTGAGTGCCCAATTCTCCAGCTTTCCCTACCATAAATGTTATGAGATATTTCAACAAACTGGGAATATATAAAGTAGATAAATAATAAATTTAGAAATCCATAGGATCGTATCAAACAAATTAGGGTAACTAGAAATCTCTGTACCTTAGGATTGTACCCTTGCTAACTGATGATGGAGACAAAAAGAATAAAGATCAATATGAAGCCTAAACTGAGAATATTACAAGAGAACAAGAAAACCTCACCTGCTGAATTATTTAATTAACTTACATGAAGTTATAGACATTTTCACAGGTAAAGACTGCTTCACTCAACTGAACTAGCAAAGACCATCACACCAAATCCAATGTCAAAATACAATATTCAGTGCTACATTTGCTTATGTCAGATTTGAGAATGTCTCCATTTCAAAATGTGAAGAAGATATCACTGAATTGTCAGGGTGTTGCAGAACTCTTGCCACTTGTTCGCAGTGAAGTGTTTGGGATTAAAACATTTCTTGTGAATAAATTAATGAAGTAATATAAAAATTGACAGCTCAGCTATAAGATCTGCTCATCCATAAAAAAGTCACTCCACCCAGCTGAGTGGGTGAAGTAAATATTACAAGGTTGAATTAATGTAGGTACTGATGGAAATATGACCTTTTTAATCAGCATAATTTCAAAATAAATTCCTAAGCAATAAAAATTAAAACACATATGCCATAATGAGTGGAGTGAGATGATCTGGATTAATCAGCCATGGCTGTACTCTTAAGTGGGCCCGCCCCATTAGTGCCTAATGTTCTTCCCTTCCACCTGCAATGAAACCCATAGCCACTCACATTGAAATCTTGCTTATGCAACAGCTTTTTGAGCCAGTATCCAAGTGTATTAGAAATGATCTGAAAAAGTTCAGTCTATATCAAGCCATTTCACTTTTCAACAAAGCTCTTACAAATGACACAACACTAAGCAGCAGGGGAACACCAAACATTTGAAAAATTACCTGAAAAGAAGCTGAAGTGAAAAATATCTCACCAAGAAAGCTCAGCCTGCTACTAGCTCAGGACATAAATGCCAAGTCAACAGAAAGAAGCACGAGCTGCACTTTAAGCAGAGATTTCAAAACATCAGGAAAGTCCAAAAGCAAAATGCCCCATCTTTGCTGGCATATGAAGGCAGAGGGAAAACTGGTAAGAACTCAGAATTTCAAATGTACAGGTGCCATGGGAAAACCTAAGTGCTGTGCAACTGCAAGGCCTAGTCCAATTAAAAAAGAAATACAAAAAAAGACACAAACACAGTGGTTTGTTGTGCATCCCCCTCCTTCAAAGGAGTGTTCTGTGAATCTGTCAGTTCACCTAATGGTTACAGGTGTGAGATGTATGTGCTGTTCTGACCCTTGTGCACATAAACACCTTAATGATAACAACATTTCTCTGTCATAACCACATCAGAGCTGCAAATGTCCATGCACCTTACACCAGGGCCATTCACCTGCAGCAGCATTATAGTCCAAATTGGTTGACCTATGTATGTAATTTTACTATCTTCACATTCTTTTCTCACTGATATGCTCAGTGATTATTTCTTGTCTTTATCTTTTGTGTTTGTTTGTTTATTTAAGTGGTAGCAGTGTAGTGACCATGACAAATAGCTTGGAGGATTCCAAACAGCTGTGGTTTTCCTCCTTTAGCAGCTTTATAGCAACTCTTCATCAGCAGTGTCTTCATTCCTGCGCCTTGAGAACACTCCCATTGCTTTGGGGTTTTTCCTTGCACTGATACACGTGTATCACTCACCCCAACACTCCTCCAGTCCCTTGATGGATCTGCTCAGGGACTGGCTGAGAGCACATCTGCCAACAGGACCGGCTGCAGTGGCCTCTTAAGGACCACTCTCCTTCCCATTCATTTACAATTAACTCCTGGTGATGTGTTTTTAGAATGAAGCTCTGAGAAGATCACTCAAAGGAGTTCAGACAAGAAAACACCCTCTGCAAAGATGCTCCAAATGTCCTTAGAGACTGCTAACATAAAGCTACATGCTGCTGTCAGGGAACTCCTGCATTTTGGCTCTCCTAGGCATAAGTTTTTCCATGAGGGAAGTCTCTTGCCTCTCTAACTGACAGGAGGAGAAAAACAAAAGACAACCAAACAATAACAACAAAACTTGTTCACAGGGCTGCTGTATTCAGAGAATAGTGTGTGGGGGTGGGGGGAAAGCATTTCAGTTCAGTTTAAGAAGACTGACCTTACTGATGACACTGAAGCAGCTACACAAATTATGTTTAACACTGCAGTTTCATGTGTATTCAGAAGCCAGCCTAAATTTAATATAGTGCATTTTCAAAGTTACTATACAGTGCATGTTTAGAACTCCTAATGGAAGCCATTCCCTTTGCTCTGCGTGTGAGATAAACCTGTTAGAGATTTGTTTATATTCTGAGCAGGTAAGAAGAAAACAACATACCTTCTGCAGTTCAAGGATTGTATTTCTATAGTGGAATACGGTACATTTGCACTCTGGTATCATATTTACATTTTTAACTCTTGTGCATTCTGCAAGTAGCAGGAGGAGTTATTCTGTTAAAGTCTTTTGGTAAAAAGAAAAGCATTTCTACAGTGATTAGATCTGTTTAGATCATCTTACCAAATTCAGAAATCACAACTCATTTGCAAACAACTGTGTTTCCCAAAATCTGTATTCTTGGGTTTTGTTGATAGGCAAACTCTAAATAGCAGAACTCTAACTTCTGATTTTACAAAACCTCCTTTGAGCATAATATGGATTCCATCAAAGGCACATTTAGCAACTACCTTTAGCCATGGCTGAGGTCTTCAGACAACTGTCCCATATAAATGATAAATAATGACAAGAAAACAAGTTTTCAATTAATACAACTTTGAACTGCTATCTTGGTCAGAATCCAAGGTTCCAGAGTGATGCTGAGCCTCATCAGTGAGTGCATACACATTATGGAAGAGATGCAGCCTTGCACTATGGAGGGCACCTCGGTTGTGTTTCACATGTATTCTTCACAATTCTTACAAGGGGTGGTTCCAGCCCAGGAACAAAACCAGTCTTGCTCCAAGGGTATTGTACACAAAGATTAACAGTGTCAAATGGTGACAGCACTATCGTAAATTCCAAGCACACAAAAACGAAGATGTTAAATCCTATCTCTATAACTTCTGTTCCTCTCAATGCGAAATTCAGAAGGTGTTGAATGGAAGTGATCACAGAAAGTAGTAGCTTGATTGATAAAGTCCCTATCTGGTCATTTACGATCTGGCTGAAGGAGAAGCAGCTTTTGCCAGACAGAAAAGCAATTAATCTGCAAACAAGCCGAGGAACAGCAGGGCTGTGCATTGGAGTCTCAGGCTGCTGGGAGCTCATGAGAGGAGATAAGACTGCAGCCTGCTATTTATTGTACATTTTAATTAAGTGCTTGTTAACGGCAGTTATCTTAACAGTCATAAAATTACTGTTGTAATGCATTTTGTTTGAGAAAAAAAAATGGAGGAAGCCGAAGGACTTTATGAAAGCAGTCACAGATTGCTTTCACTTTAAATCAAAGAATAAATTCTGAAGAGGAGGGATGTTGCAATGATCTAAGCCGAGCCACTAATGGTTATTTAATGTGGCCATCAGTGTTTGTAAGTCCCTAGCATACGGAACATACACAATAGCCTCCAAACCCTCTTTAACACTTATTTGAGATGACAGGAAAAATGAAACCGTTTGTGCTTTCAATGGAAAAGCAATCATTGGTACATTATATTCTGCTTGCCCTATCATGCTAATGCATGGTAAAAATGTCACCAAATGTATTTAAGGACCTGATGGAGTGTTGCTGTTTGATTCCTGTTACTGGGCTGATTAATAAAAATCTTCAATTTGTATGTAAATGCAGTGGGGTTTCATATCATCCGCATACCTGCACCTGGAGAAAATAATAAACTGAAGTTTAATGCAGCAATTATAAGCATTTATGGAACTCTTTAAAGAGACTGCCTGCCTCCCCTGACCATCAAGATGAGATATTCACAGAGGAATATTACTGATGCTCAGACAAGCAGGGCTGCAGATGGTCCCCAGTGCAAATGCTGCCAATGCAGATTAACTCACTGACTCATACCCACTTTGGTACAACAATGTAAGCTACTTATTGTTAGACAAAAGTGTCATATTTTTCCCTACATCTGAAATAAAATCAAACTGAACTGTTCTTTGGAGTAGTGGGAAGGGTGGTAATTAACATTTCAAATGAGGACTGTTTGCATCATTTACACTTTTCCTGACATCACTTAATTCCCCTGTGCATATGTTCCCATGACAACATCATCACCACAGATAAAAATTGCATTGGTACAACAGAAACTCTTCAAGATATATGACAACAGCTGTTTGTTTATTTTTTAAGAATCCCTCTAATGATCTTCAGACTTTTAACCAGCGACCCCCTAATGGCTGATCCTTAATAAAACAAAGTATGCAGCTATTTGCATCTTCACAGATGGATATTGGAAAAGGTTTGTGGTTTGGGTACTAATAGAATAATAAGTACCATGTATGGGATATGGCCATGTGGAGGAATACATTACAACATAGGCAGATACCAGCTTTGATGTATGCCCATGCACAGGCTCTGCTCACACAGCAATCCTTGATTAAGTGCATGCGACGTGGATGTTCTTAGTTTGTTGTAACCATTTGCTAATTTGCATTTGCAAATTTCAGTGAATGTGCTCCAAATTAAAAACAAACATATTCAACTAAAATCCCTGTGAGACACTCCACTAGTAAAATATTGTTCTATTGTTTAAAGGCTGTGTTTTTATTGGAGTGCAGTTCTTCACTATTAGCAGGGTACCAATGTGTTTTAATGACTGTGATGCTTCCTACAGATTACAGCCAAAGAATGAAATCAATGAGCTACCAAAAGCACAACTATAATTAGCCTTTCATTTAATAGTCCCAGACAAGGCTTTAACTTATCCCATCCACAACTAAGTGCTCTGTGGACACTGAAGAGCTGTTTTTATGCTACTTCCCAGGGTTCATGGTCAAACCACTCCCCTCAAGGAAGTTAAGTGGAAGATCATGCTTTTTTTCCAAACCAGACTCCAGCTTGTCACCAAACAATAGTTTTCAGGCCCGACTGTGACACATTTGGCTGGCACACAGCATGCACTGCCTGAAAAGCTGCTCCCTGCTCCTCCAAGGTAAGGGCAAATGAATATCCTGCTCAGGGAGTCCTCCAGTAGTTGACCAAAAAGCACACCAGGAGTCACTTCTGGGTGTGCTTTTTCACAAGTAACTGCTCTAGAAGCAGCTTCTTAGCATGTGCATTGGCAAACTGTAAATCCTTTGCAAGAAAGCCTCTCCCTCCAGACATAGCTGTAAATCCAAATTCCAAGCAATTTTGTAGTTGCCAAGAGAGAGGCATTGGTACTAGAGACCTCCAGACTGAAAAAGAAGTCAGAATCCATTCTAAGGGAGGGGAACCTGGCAATTACCCACCAAACCATTGTTTGTTTTGCTACCCTAAATGCAAGTGTATCTTCACACAAGCAGCAGCACAATAGTGTCATGCTGCAGAGGAAGAGCTGTACCACCGAGCTGCTCCACAGAGCCATCAGTCACTATAAGCACTGCTCAGCGACATGGCAGACAATGGCAGAAGCTAACCAGAAGGTCAGTGAAAGCAGCCCCAATTTCCTGACATACTTACAAAGATTATCTGCTTTTTAGCCAGTGTTCCATTCAACCAGATGGAAAATTGTTAATTTTTATTTTTATTGCATCTGCAGCCAGTGCAAGAATTGCAAGAATTCTACTCCTGCTGTGGTTTAATTTGTCTTATTAAATACGAGTGCCATTGTTCCTACACACCACTCTGCTCACCAGTGCCATTCTGGAAGAATGTGAGAGGAAGATGAAGCATCATCCTCACCAGATTGACACCATGACTAAGATGATGAGTGGTACCATCAATGTTTGAGCTAAACTCCATCAAACCAAATGGGAACTGTATTGTTATTGCCAGCAGACTTTGGAATAGAAACCTGAAGTCCCAACCAACTGCACCTGCGCATCTCTGCCTATCTCCTGGGCAGAAATCACCCTGGCACCAATGCCCTGCTGGTGCACTCCTCTTGCACACCCAGCTGGTATAGCAGAACCACAGAGTTGACAGGAGCAAAACCCATGATACTCCACTTTGTGCGTTCTCAGCAGAACTGGCAACTAAATTCAGATGACAAAGTCTTCATTGACAGTGAAAATACAAGAAATTGAAAGTTTGACAGCCAGCTTTCAAATCCCACACAAGCTCTGCAGCAATTACTAAAAAATAAAAGTATATGCCATCAATGTTAAAAGATAAACATCTGTACAGAAAAAAAATTGTCCCTAAATAATGTACTTAGATATGCTTTGAATACTTCAAAAGCCCCACTCCAATTTATAAAATACTGGATTCCTGCAGATTTTCTGGACTCTCAGACAGTAAGTCCAGTTTGTAGCCATCACTTATATTCTCCTGTCCTCTTCACAGCTCACTACCACTGAGGCTGCTCTGACATTTGCATGCTCATCTAATTATATTTGTTAGAGCAGGTATTTGTAACCCAGTGTAGGACAGGCTGTAGTGTTGATCTAGTAACAGCAGTGTAAACATGCCCTACTTGTGTACAGCACAGGGCTGGCCTGCATGGCAGTGTGACTGTACAAGAAGCTGCAGCATTCAGGTGTGCTATTAACTCCATGCTAATTACTGCATGCTCCTGTGAGGTGAGGGAGCTTACTCTCATGCAAACACAGCAAACACCCCACACAAACACACTTGTACATCTAGTAGCCTTACCAGTAAAACAAATTAAACGTGCTTGGGAACACTGCAGGGCACCAGGGTTGGGTGGACACAGAGCTCACATCCGTGCACCATCAGAGCAAACTGGCTGCCTGCAAACCCCATCCTGCCCCAGCTCCCAGCACAGGGCAGCTGCCAGTGGTCAGAAGCCCATCAAGGACCCCCCTGAGAACTTCCCAGCATGGCTTTCCACGTGCCAGTGCTTGGGAATGCTCTCTGTGTTGCTTAATTTCCTGCTCTAAATGTTGCCTTTGTATCTGTGGAGGGGAGCAGGGTGAGCACCAAACCTATTTGGCAGTCACTCTTCCATGCAGGTAAGCATTTTTCCACTCCTGGGTATGAGAAATATCAGCACATTTGTATCAAAGTAATTATCAGCAAAGTTAAAAGTAGCAAAACTGTTTAGACAGCGCTTTAAAACTCTTTTATTCTGCATTTGGAAAGTTGGTTTTACTGTTCTTCTACACCATGTTCAATAGTTTCATGTATCATTCCCTATTGAAATCCAGGACTCTACATGGTTTGGTGGAAAAGAATGCGTCTTATTACTTGGAGTTTTATTTTAGTTTTAAATGACCACTGTAAGGATAAATTGCCTTGAAAAATACCTCCAAATAGTTAGAAATACTTCCTAACCTTGCCATAAAGATTTCTTTTACCACTGTGACCTTAATGAGAATGTTTCCCTTAAGAATTGCGGGGAGTTTTATGAGAAAGCAACAACAAAACAGTGAGAAACCTTGGCAACATTGAGGGGGAAGGAGATCAGTAAAATGAAAAAAAACCCCAAACAAATAAAATAATCTCTCAGAAAAAAGGCCAATACCAACTTTTAAGATGACCAAAGTCTAATATCCTCTCATTTGTAAGTTTAATTTGTTTTCTGTACTATTTTTATCTGACTGAACTGCTATTATGTGAAGTACAGAAAAAAAGGTCTTTTACTTAGAAGAATTCTTGACTAGCTTTCTCCTAAATATGATATTCTTGGGAAAACAGGATATCACTTTAATAGATGGAAAGAACAGTCCAGAGCCACAATACACAAAACCTGATCTACAGGCTTAGCTAACCCACTGGTTCACACATGCCTAGTTTTAAGAATGTGACATATTCCCTAAAACCCACTCACTCCCATCAGACCCCTCAGAGGATCTCAACGTGAAGCATCAATTTGGGCACCCTGCCAAACCTCTGCCTACCATAAAACCCCCTCAACCTACCTCCAAAAAAAAAATACAAATACAATATCCAAGGGAACAGCACTAAAGGCATAGCCCTAAAGATGGTGAGAAGTTATCACAACTGCTCACAGCCAGAGAACATTCTGGAGAAAACCTGATCTCACTGATACCCAGAGGACTTCTGTGCTCTCTTCCAGAGGAGCAAGAGTTCTCTCAGTGGACACACTTTGTCTATTAAAATCAGAGCCTGGCACCCCTAAAACCCCACACATTCCATATATTCTTAAATTAGATAATTCCACTAAAAATAATTGCTCTTCCTTTATCTTTAAGGCTGCTAATGACTGCTATTTTGCTGAAGTTGAGGCTGCATTCAAAAACACCACCACACAATATCAAGGGCTTTCCAGTTAGGGCCAAGTGAGCAGTCTCCCAGGAGGAATATACAGGTCCCTGGTCTCCCAAGAGGACTCACAGGTCCATGATCCCTGCTCAGATGTGTCCCAGGGGCTGAGGGAGATGGCTGACTTCAGTGTAAGGCCACAGAAGCAGCCTTCAAGCTGCCACTCTAGGCTGGTCTGCATCTTCCCTGCTAAGAGGCTATTTAGGACATAAGGTCTGGAAAAGGAAAGGTCAAGAGTAAACACTTGTGGTTTTGGTGCATTTCCCACATTCATTCAAACACTTGTATTTCATTAGAATTATGGTTAGATGTTTGGTTTTTTAAAAAAATCCCAATGTTTTCAAGTAAATTTTGTTAAGATTTTTATTTAATGAAAAAGCTTTTTCCCCCTCTCAAAAACTAAACTCTTCTGTGCAAAAACTGTCCAACCTTAAGTTGATTGACAGTTCTGGAAGGGACAGAGAAACATGCTCACAGTTCTTTCACCCACTGATGCACTGAGTCTTTGCTTTAACAGGTCTGAGACCATAGAGATGTTTGGAGTGGAAGCTATGGAACTGAATAAAACAGTCTTACCTTTTTTTGTCTACTAACATGCCCACTTTTAGGAGATACCTATCCATCTACATTTCACATATCTCTGAAGAAAAATATTATATTTCTGTGCAGAAGAGTACATTCAAAGTTCAATATAATGACAGATATTTTTTCAGAGATCGTGAAGTGCTCTGCAGGTTTTACAGACATGACTATATAAACAGCCAACATTTTACCAACCTCTGAATTCAGGTATATATCTTCAAATATGGAAGACAGTAACCATTTAATATGGTACTACATTACATATATGAGTTGAGGATATTAAAAAAAAAACAAAACAACAAAACAGGAATAAAGAAGTAACTAACTTAAACCAATAAAACTCTAGCCAATGCAACAAAACTTGCATGCCTTCTTCTGCTAGAAGCACATATATATCTTTAGTGAAACAGCCACAATCTCAACACTACATGTCACAGAGAAATTTATCATCTCCTCCATCCTGTGTCCCTCCTCATTCCCATCACTAGCTGTTACATTGATTCAGCAACTGACTCCAAAGGAAAAATACCACTCACTAATTACCATAGAGTGGTGTTCATTCAGCACTTCAGTTTTCCTTGGAGGCTTCTTACCCAAACATTAACCCTCAACCAAACCAACCTCAGCTGTTTCAACATTCTTTTTTCTTTTTTTTTAAATATGTACACAAAACAGAAGAACCAGACCAGTTGCAGTCAGACTTCTTGGCAATTTAACATTTTTAACCAAAGTAATTTATAAATTATGCCAGTGGAATATTTATTTATATGAAGAATTTCGTGGGTTATTTTAAAGGCTGGATTGGAACTGCTTTTATGTAGTAAGTGACTGAGAAATCGCTGAATGTTGTCTCGTATAAACTTCACGCTAGCAGCAATGCTACAGAACAATTTTGCTTTTGTCGAGGATGCACGTACATTTTAATTAAACACTTTAATTATGAAACAGTTGCTTATATAGCTACGCAAACTGAAAACGGTTTGGGTGTTAGCTTTTTTTTGATCTGTTCTAATATAAAAGATAGTGTAATTCAAACATAACAAAACCAGAGTGTTCTTCTCTCTGCAGTAAGAGGGGAAAGACACACAGCAGGAACTAAAGGAGAACTTGAAAGGCTCCGTGCTGGCTGCCTATCAGGGTCCCACCATTTGCACACCAAAGGTAGCAGACATCTGGGGCAGAGCCCGTGCGGTGCCTCCTGCCTCTTCTGCAGGGCCTGTGCCGAGGGAATTCCGCCCCAGCCAGAAACGGGGCTTCCAGCCCTTTTATGCTGCTCTGGCCTGTTTATCCACCATAACGGGGTCAGAGCACAGGAAGAAATCTTAACCCTACGTTTGAGGCAGGGAATGCTGCGAGCCCAAGGACCGGCCACATGTGGGATTCGGTTATCGGCAGCGGCTCTGCCAACCAGGGCTAAACCCCAAACGTAGGACAAAACCTTCTCCTGCTTGAATCACACTCTGAGACCAAAGGCACGCTGGAGAAGTGCTATGAGACATTATAACAGGCATCACAGAAATGCTAAGTGCTCTTTTTCCAGGCTATTTTTAGAAAATTACTGAAGAGCGAGATGTTACCCCTGGGCCATGTACATTGTATTTTCCATACTTGCATCAACTACAGAGTCAGGTAAGAATGGTCACACGTAAAGATACACTCTCAGAGTGAACACCACATTATTTTTTTAATTTTCTGGACATTCTTTAGAGATGCTTCCCCCCTTCCCCAGCTGACCAAGGAATCACTGCACAGCCTCACAGTGCTTTGCTGTGCTTGGACATCCTCCAACTCTGGACACTCCAGAGTGAAAAGTCAAGTAGAGAAAGGAGAACACAAAGATGAAGGCACTGAGAGGAAGGAAACTATCAAATATCACAATCCCAACAAGCCATTACTTTTCTCTGGGATCAGCTAGAGAGTTAGTAATGTGCTTCTAAACTCCATGCACGACAATAGCAGCAAATCACTAACAAATTAGTAAAAGTAGTAAAAAATGACTACCAAATGGAATCCTTGCAAGCACAAGTTTGAATATTTCACTCTAAAGCTCAAAGGAGATACTAAACAACAGTTTTCTAAAACAGTGTTTTGCACAGACTGACAAGAATTGTGACTAGATATGAAATACTGGGGGGGTGGAGTGGGCAAATGTTCTATTTTAAACCACAGCATATCAGCAGGAGAGCTGGCCAGGTACTACAGCATTTGAGACTTTTTAAAAGGGAAATATCTTGATAAAATTTACCTGCTATAAAGCCAGTTCAAAAATTCTGTGCATGTTTCTTTAATGGAATCCTAGCTCCAGCACACCAAGTAATATGTCTTAGTGAAATTAAGCACTCCTGTTTTTCAGCCAACAATTAATCAGGCTATGTTTGATACCCCTTAATAGAAAAGAACAATCGTTACTAAAGGAATATAACAATTAAATCACTAGGACTAAATTGCCACATCCTTACAGTTTGCTTTAGGACTGGGTTTTCTGTGATGCAATCTCCACCAAAATTTCTTCACAAAGATTCTCTTGCAATGTGTCACAGTGGGAGAAAGCAAAAGTTTGTTCACCACCTCTGTTCAAAAGCTGCACTTAATCCTGGAGAAACCTTGAGGGTTTTGGAGGTCAGAGCTCTCTTTTTAGAGGCTCCAGGTGACTAAATCAGAGCCATCTTTGCCATGTTTCTCTTGAAACAGAAGATCCCTACAAAAATGAATGTGGTTTGAAAAAAACATATCACTTTTTCACTGAAATTTTCTAGTAGGAAGGTGTATTTTATTCACCTCTTAATTCTATCCCCCAGCTAAATTCAGAAGCTTCCACAGCAAGTAATGGAGCAGGCATCACAACCAAAGACTCCTGTGGCTGCTCTGAAAGCAAGCATTGAGATCTCCATGTAGATGCACAGATCTCAGAAGCATGATCTGGCCCCCGGACATGATAGGTTTCCTATAAAGAACAGTGTTACAATAATCCCTCTCTTGTCATGAAATATTCAATTTTCTTTTCCATTCTTACAAAATAAAATGCTAAATTACCTAGTTTAGTAGGTCAATGTCAAAACTTATGATGAAAAAGGATCTTCCTAAGAGAGTTTCTTAAAACCTGTATAATCAGGTTGGTAATGCTGCCCACAGGGAAAACCCATTAGCAGAAATCTCTAGCACATTTCAAAAAGCTAAACCTAAGTGGATTGTGGGTATGCCTGTTTGCTGCATTGCAAGCAGCCCAAGTCACCTGAAAGTGCTGCTCCATCTCCGTACTCTGGTTTCCCTCTGCACACACTTGGTGTAGAAATCTGATGGTGCAGCCAGTAGGCAGATTTTGTGAAGATGAGGAAAGTAGATTTCATCTTCCTCATGTAACTGGAAGACATTTTGTAGCTGATTGCAAGGGTTAAACTCTCTACTCCTGGACTTCAATACTCAGAAATTCTATGCACTCTCTTTTTAGAGTACTCTTCCTTCCTTCCTATCTGCTAACACAATAGGGAAAGCTTTGTTATCATTAATCATCTTCGGAGCCCTGGGGATTCTCTGAGCACTAGAACTGCTGCAACCTCCCTGGAAAAACCCACAGAGACGTGCACCAAAGTTTCTGTCAGTGTTCACTCAAGCAGATTTTCATTAATAACTGGGTTTACAAGCTGGGGACATGGTTAATGCTTCATCTGAAGTCAAAGAAACTAAACCTTGGATAATTATCATCAAAATCAATATTTTTAAGTAAAGTATTTGAACTTTTTTTGCCACAGGGATCTATAATCTGAAGGGAGGAAAGTGAGATTTTTCAGCATAAAACCACGTAATGTTTTACACTGCACACAACATCACGAGATATTAGGAAAGCTAAGCATTGTAAATAGAGATGTAAATTTATCAAAAGTTATACATTTTTGAGAGACAATGACTGTGCCTTAACAGAGAACAATTTACCCAGACTAAACACCTTAAACAGCAGGCACTGTATGAGTTTAGCAGCAATTATTTGACTAATTCATCATGTCAGCCTCCTAACAAATAGTCCCCACAGAAAAGCAGTCTGTCTTGTAATTTCTGGAGACTTTGAAGGAAAAGGATATCCTGTAGAAATTAAAGAAACGCAACATGGCTGAGAAAATACTTGTAAATAAGTCATCAACATTCTGATTAGATCTCTAACTCCTTGATCTAAATGTCTTGTTTTTTCATGCATTCTGCTACTTTAATTTTAAAAATACATTAAGTGCAGGAATAAACAATGACAAAAATGTAGTCCTGATTTCAGACTTTTCATCTGCAGGTGCCAATTCTGCACTTATTTATAGCTGTTTCCTCAACTTAATGCCCACTCTTCATAGCAGTATAGTGCCAGCAATAATATACCAAATCCCCTGTCTGAAACTGAAAGATACAATGCTCAGATGGGGACAAGTGAGTTTTTAAAACTCTTCAGACAACACTTACGAATTCCACAAAGAATCCAGCAACACAATTCTGTAACTAAAAATAAACCAAAAAAAAATCTCTCTGATTGAGAGCCTGGTTTCAGCATCCTCAGTGCCACACAGAATTATGGGGCATTTGTGCCTAAAACTGTGTGAGCACTAAGTAGTTGTGCAAGTGCATGTCAAGATTAATGTCCCTACCAATCCACAAAATGATTGTTTTCGTGCATAACTGCAGTAACTATACATGCAGGTTAGGTATATAGCATTGATTTTACTTGCCTATCCTTGTGCTACTACATTACTGATAATTTGAATCTAATTTATTCTCATTGTTTATGCAGTTAACAAGCTGCTGTGTGTGTAAACAGAGGCCTGTGAACTAAAACTTGGTGTCTTGCTCCACAGAAATTGCAATCTAAACAAAAAACCTCTGCACTGGAGAGAGAGAGCAGACTGGTGCTCACCCCACTGAAAAACAGAAAGGAAGCAACAAGAGATGACAGAAGCAGTAAGGCAGAGGGACTGGGCAGAGTGCTACAGAAAGAATCTGGCACACAACACAGTAGTTCATAGCAGTGAAGAACAGGACAATGGGCACATTTTACATCAGATTTTCATTTATTAAAAGGGATTTTCAGTGTTTTCCTACTTCAGAAGAGCAAAGAGAACATAAATACAGCGAGAAAGAGGAGATGGTGAACAAACAGTGGCAAGTAACCACTGTGGTCACTATGGCCATATCTTAGGTAGATTGAGATAGATTAGGATAAGACATCTGACTAGGATGCAATAGGAGACATTAAATAAGTGAGAAATCATCCCCTTTAACTCCAGACTATGTTCCCTCACCCAATGACACCTCTTTCCAAAGGAAACAGGCTATAAGGCACATTTACAACGCCGTACTCTGGAGGCACATCTGAAAAGGGTGGTCTCATCAAGCACAGTAGCTCCACCCAGGCATCTTTTATCTGTCAGCCACCATGTTCTGGAGCCTGCTCACCCAGATGCTTTATCCCATCATTTAAATTCTGGTTTAGACAACATTTTCTTCCCTCCTTTTGATTGATGTCCAGCCCAGCACATTATCCTTTCCTTTAAATTGATGTCACTTTCTTTAAGAGCCTAAGCATTACTCTAAACTGTGTTTTAATTGCTATTTATATGTCCCTCAAGTGTGCAGAATCATTTATTGTTCAGCAAAGGCCAGGACATTTTATAAATAAAATCCTCACTTGCTACTGAGAATGATAATATTAGCTGACAGCATCTGGATGCACTTTCAAAGCAAAGATTTTGCTTTTGCAAGACAAAGCTAAAATCACAGATGGCATAAGCTGGTGTGAAAACTGCAGAAAGCTTTTTTACCCCCCGTTCTTCGAATACCATCATAAGTTGGTGAGTAGGAGGAAAGTAAAAGCTTACACACATCCCAGCATGCCAACCCATGTCCTACTGAGATGCTTGACTGTCTATTGCTTCTAAGCAGCTGGAAGAATGTCAAACTGTCATCACTGATTAAAATGGGATTTTATAGAAAGCATCATACACATTGTCAGAATTTTAGAATTATTTTGTCTGATGGAAATAAAAAAAACCTGCTAGTTTTTCTTCAAAACATATTTTCTTCACATTTCCCTCTGTTTCACACTAGTACTTACTAAAGGCTGTACTTATTCAGTAATTATGGACTTCACCTTGCTTTGGAGAGTCGGGGATTTAACCACCATGAATTTTCACTGAAAAGCCTACACTACTCCTAAACAGCCTGGAATTGCACAGATGTCTCCCCACCAACATCTCTGCCACTTGCTGTCTCCAGGCTCACTCCTGAGCACTTGAGTGGAGCTGCTGGTGCCGGTGATTTTGATCTCCATGGCTCACCTGCAGTTCCCTGCCTTTCCTCCCCTCAGCTCAGGAAGTAACTAGCTCTGTTGTACAAACACCTTGTTAGAGACAAAGAGGACCATGTATCCAAGGACATACTGTATTAGCCTTTACCATTCAATGCAAACCTTCAGGGAACCCAGAACCTCCTGCCTCCCATCTCCTCTGGACATCATTATTTGAATTCCCTCAAACTGGAGAGAAAGCTTTAAGCATGAAACTCTTTCATCTGAACTCTCTGTTAGGTGGCAAAATTTGTGTAACCCCGTGTGTGCATCAGCCAAACTTGCCAATTTTCATTCAACAAAACCTCCATGTGAACAAGACCAAGAAGAGGCTTGGTACTGAGAATGGGAAGGGGAGATCTGAGAGTCAACAGCAGGGGTAAGAGACAGCACCTGCTCCCAGAGATGTTTCAGAGGGGGAGAACTAAAGCTTCTGCATTACAGGATAGTGCTGCACCACTCCTAGAACCTACCTGGCCATGCTGGGGCACCCTGTACTTATCAGTCACACAGGGAGAGTCCCAGCAGTGCTCCATAGATCCCTGCTGTGGGGCTGCCCGCCACCAGCCCCTCCTGCTGCCAGACTGCTGCCCACAGCTGGGGCTGAGTCATGGTGTCTGGTTAAAGGGCTAATCACTTACAGGTTGCTGCCCCTCAGTACCCCCAGAGAGTCAGCATTAGCCCAGCTCAGTAACGAGCTGAATGTGCCTGCTGGCACAGCAGAGGCTGTGGCTGGCACCTGTCCTGTCCCTGGGTGAGCACAGGCTCTCCTCCAGGCTGCCCAGGGCAGCAGCACCCCTGGGGCAGGGGCTGCTGTGCACAGCACAGCACCAATGTGTCAGAACAGGCTGCTCCACCAACACAGGAACCAGAGCCTTTGGGCATCATGAGGAAGGGCCCCACACCACCCCCAACTCAGCCCAGCTTAAGGGACCCAGGACAGCCACCAGCAAGTCTGAGGGACTGGGCTGGGCCAGCACTTAAACACCTTGAGTGGGACCAGGTGGAAGCAGAGGGTTGTGGAGAGCAGCTCTCTCTGTGTGGGGATTGATTGCCAGCACTGTGATCACCATGGGCTGGGCATGGCCACAGACCTGATGAGATATCCGTGGGTGACCCTATCCCCAGGGCCATGCCCAGCCCCATGGGGTGACTCCATGCCCAGTGCCATCCCCAGACCCTTATGGTCACTCTGTCCCCAGTGCCATCCCCAGACCCTTATGGTCACCCTGTTCCCAGTGCCATCCCCAGACCCATACAGTCACCCTGTCCCCAGTGCCATCCCCAGACTCCTGGTGTGACTCCAACCCTGTGCTGTGTTCAGCCTTGCAAGTAACCCTGCTCCCAGGGCAGTCCCAAACTCATGGGGTGATTCCCAGTCCCCAGTGCAGTCACCAGTCCCATGGGGTGATTCCCATCCCCAGCCCTGTGGGGTGACCCTCACCCACCCTCTGATGCACTCAGGGTTAGAGGTGATCCTGTCCTGCAGTCCCTCAGCTCAGGGCTGGCCCAGGTGTCCCACCCAGGGCAGGTAGGACACCCCCTATGCCACACTGGGCCACCAAGGCTTGCAGAGCCTGGCCTTGTTCCTCACTGCGCAGCTGAGTGCCCAGACACCAGGCTAGGACACAACAGTAGGGGCTGCTTTACAGACCTGGGTTTGGTTCCTTTCCTTTTCCTCTTTCCTTTTCCCATGCAGCTGTAACTGCATCTTGCAGGAAATACACCATAGCCCCCAGAGAGCCCACAAAGCCAGCCCTGCAGTGAGGTGGGCACCACTGGCCTCAGCTCTGAATGCAGTGGAGACATCATGGGGAAATAATGGTGAAGCGAGATCAAGCACGATGAGCTGGATGTTGAGCCAGGGTTTTCACATGGCACTCTTGCCCTCAAAAAGCTGCCTCACCTGCACCAACTTCCCAGTTTTTCTGCTAAAGCCTGTCCCTCTTGTACTTCCCTGAGCACCCAGTGAACCCATGAGCAGGAGCCCCCCCAGGGAGGCTGCAGCCAGCTCCCTGATGTCCTGCCAAGCTGAACTGCATCCTCCATGAAATGGAGGATGAAAGGGGGAACATGAAATGGAAGCAAACCTGGATTGCTGGATTCTCCACTGGCATTTATGCTGGTAGGTTAGGGACATAATTAGCTCATCTTGGGAAAAAATGGGGATGGTTGGTAGGGGACAACAAAGAGAGCACCACAAAAATATAAACTCTGTCATACCAATTACAATTCCTTGTTCTTTTTCACCAGTTACTGCACCACTCTGAGTGTTAAGAAATGGTCTGCATGGGGAAAATAAAATGACCTTGTTGCAAACCCTTCCAAACAGAATGAAATTAGGTAAATACAGTTCTCCACCCAGTGTGCCTGCAACACTCTGCACCAGTGGTTAAACCTCAGCAAACCTCAGCCAAACCCGGATCTCTGGAGAAAACAGAAGGTTAAAAAGTTATTTTTTCTCACCTGGGCAGCACTGGATTGTTTGTAATCTCTCCTGGGACATACTGCAATCAGGAAAAGGTGCAAAGAGAGAGAGCTGCAGACTGATCATTTCTCCAAACAAATAATCACAATAAATTCATCAGAGCAAGAACTCTTGAAATACCAGAGGCCTGATGTAAACAAAGAGCTTCCAAATACATAAACTGAAAAGATGTTGTTCAACCCCTTTAAACAAGTACAGTGATTGCAATGTACTTTAAAATTTGAACAAAGCTTTTGCTCCGTTCCAGCACTGAGCTGCTGAATGGATGGGAGATGGGAGATGAGTGCTGTAGTCCCAGCCTGCCACCAGGCATTTGAGCTAAAGCTGAGAGACTCATGGACACAGCCATGCTCCCAGTTCCCCAGGTGTCCCTCACGAGAGACACACCTGGATTTTTGAGAGATTTCAGCATTAGCCAGCCCTGCACAGCCCCACACACAGCACAGGGGGGTCATCCCGCTGGGGCACCCTGTGCTGCGTCTCTCTCAGGCACAGGATTTTTGGTGGGTGGTGTCCACAAAATTGGTTCAATGAGGTGGCTCAGGTGCCTTGCTAAACTGAGCCCTTGGCAGAGTGCACAAGTTCCTCCTGCCCAGCCCAGTCACTCTGGAAGCAGCCAAAGAAATTTGGAGCCACATCTGCATATTCTGGGTAACACTGAGCCAAAGATGATTCCCCAGAGTCAGAGGAGTCTTGCAGAAAAGTCAGGTGCTCTTCAGTGGGATCAGGGGCACTAATGTGTCACAGAATTATTTTCAGTCCAAAAGCATGTTTTTCGATCAGTGCTTCCAGTCTTAAGACTCAGTCATAAACCCTCAAATGAACAACAGCAAAGATAGGACCCTGTCCCTGTAAACACGTCACTTCATGGAGATTTTTACATGATACATTAAACTGACCATATGCACTAATCAAAATAACAGCAAATAAAGCTTCTTGCCCATATTTTCCTAAATAGTATACCTTTAACACAACTGCTGATCCTGAGCTATTAACCAACCACTCTTTCATAGCTGTGAAAAGCAAATATTGACTGAGCATTGAGGTATGGTAAATAAATTATATTTACCCTGACATAGTGATCATTGCCTTCCCTAATTATACACAGTGAAAAACATTTAATCTGGCCATTCAAGAGCTGGATAAATAGGCTTAACAGCTACTGAGACAGTCAGGGCTATGAAAAATAAAAATGTGTCTTTAAAGATTAAAGAGGAAATAGTGTTATTCTATCCACATGCAAGTGTGATTGTACTCAATATAAGGAGTTGTCATTTGAAAAGATAAATAATTTATTGCTATTAGGCAGGTTTACAAGCATTAATTTCCTGGTGCTATTCAATCATATTAAGAATATCCTTTAAATATTTTTTGAAAATAAATGTAGACATTTAATGAGGGAGACACAGAGAACCAGCAGTACAGGAAAGAGCAAATTTGTGTCCTTGCTTAGTAGTAGGTAATAACTGCAGAAATAGTGTGTAAAAACCTGGTCAGGTGGGGATGAGAGGAGAGGAGGCCTCACCAGAGCTGGTCCTGTCTGAGAGGCAGAGTGCACGGCCAAGGGAAGGAAAATCATTTGAAATCCCAGCTGTGACTGGACACATAGCTATCTCATATGTTTCACTTCCTTTCCATCAAAACTGCTGGGAATTGACCATTTTCATGCAACAATGCAAAAATCCTCATTACCATCCTCTAAATATGCATGAATAAAATGCTGAATAATGGCAGCCCAATTGTCACCTAGAGACTGGCCTTTTACTGTCCAATAAGCCAACATATTCATCTCGCAGAGATATGGCACATAAAGAGGGACACGCAGCCCAGATATATTTTTTTTCCCAAGGAAGGTGAAAATAAGGGGATTTTGAAATGCTAAATAAAAAAATCAGTCATGTTGACTGACATTTTTAAAATCCATGCATCTTATCCAGGGTGAGATATTATTATCTGACTGTCATAGAATATGACATGACAAATCCACAAGCCCTGGGTAAGTAGGTGGATAGGGAGTGCTTAGCAGTCAATGTGTGACAATGTCGCATTAGCTTTGATTTTTTTTTTTTTTTAATAATTTCCCCCCTCCCCCTTAAATTACCTGATCTAAATGGAAACTCTAATCCGGCACTAAGCTGCCGCCCCGGCGGCCGTGCAGACGGCCGAGGGCAGGAGGGCAGCGATGGGAAGGCGGGGAAAGGCCCCGCGCAGCCCCGCGCAGCCCCGCGCAGCCAGCCGAGCAACGCTGCCCTTGGCGGGGGCTGGGGAAGGGGAGAGAGTCAGGAATCCAGCTTTTTCCCCAAAACAGCAGCGATGGGCAGCGCTATCACTTCCAACTCGTGTCAGCAGCTTTGATATGCCCAGCTCCTAATATGGCAGGGTGGAAAAAAAATTCTCAGCTCAATTTAAGTCTCATGCAAAGAGCTTACAACTGTAATTAAATCATTAAATTCTTGTCTACGCTTCACAGAGCGTAGAGAAATTAACTTCCCACCAACCTCATTTTCTATTTGAACATGAAATAATGATTTTCTGCCAGTCTAATTACAAAGCCAACATCTGATCAAGCCGGCATCCAGAGGGGATTATCACATGCACAAGTATTAGACCTCATTACCAGCTTGAGTGCAAAATTATTACATCTTGTAATTGGATGGTGAGATTTATATACAGAT
>VYZP01042210.1:0-15624 GCA_013400635.1 Hypocryptadius cinnamomeus | reverse complement strand
TTTGAACCCACCATGCTCTCACAGTAAATATTTGGGCACTTGATACTCCTTATTGACAGTACAAGCTCTCCTCCAGGTATTCACAGTCCACAGAAGATGCATCTCCTTCCTTTACTCTCCCTCATACTCACAGGGAGACAGCAGCAAACCTGCACCACTTCTGAACTTCCTGGGAAATGCACATGTTTGACACAAAACACAAAACCCTCTTTCCTTCCTGTCCTTCCAGAACATGCTGTCCCCACTGTAAACATATTCTGGTTTTCTCGCTCATGCCACTGAAGGAGGCCTGAAATGGGACTTTCTTGGGGTGACACCTCATGTGCAGATGTGTTTGAGGCTCCAGGACTGGAGTTAAGATGCCAAAGAATCTTCTGCCTCAGGTGGTGGTCCTTTCAGCCCAATTATCTACACCTACCCATGGTCATGGAAGATGCCTAATGAAAGAATACCAAAATAAAGTAGGAATAGGCTGATATTGCCCTATTTCTGTGGCATTTTCCTCCACCTTCATGCAGATTCCAGACTGAGGTTTTCCCATGCTGCTTTGAGTTTAACAGGCCCTGATAGTCCTTTCTTCCACACAGTGCCTAATTGCTTCTTGAACCTATTTATAACTTCCAGAGAATCTTATTGTGATGAATTTCATGATTTAATTATGCACTGTGTGAGCAAGCACTTTGTGTAAATCTTCTGACTGATCATCTCATCTGGTACTCACTAGTTCTTGTGTAATGACTCCATGCTGAGTCAAAGCTCTTGCTTTTCAAGGCTGAAGATTCTACCATGGGTCAGAGTTGTTTTCTACCTTTGATCACCTCTCTTGATGTTTTCTTTAGTAATTCAGATTCTTCTGTACCTTTCTTAGATGGAATAACCAGAAACACACAAGCTGCACTGGCAATACGAGGAGCAAAGGTGTTTGTTTTTGGTGTTTTTTCTAGACCCACCATGTTAAGGGTGTTTTTGGTTTTTTCTGTTTTTTGGTTTTTTTGTTTTTGTTTTGGTTTTTATGGGTTTTGTTGTTGTTGNAAAGCAGACACTGAATGCCATGTGAAATGATCTTTTTGTTTTGGTTTTTGTTTGTTTGTTTTGTTGTTGTTGTTTGGGGTTTTATTATTTATTGACACAGAAATTTATTTTTCAGTTTCTCTCCCAGCATCAAAAGATCATTCTGCAATGTTTTGCAATTTTTATGACAGTATGTAATATCACATCTGCAGTAAAGTTTGTTGTCCTATTGCTCAAGATTTTTCATTTCTAGTCAGCTGCTGCCTCTATTGATTGTGCAGTTTTGTCTCTATTGATTGTGTTATTCTGGAGCCTTGCATCTACTGACTTTACTATTTTAATTTTTTTTTTAAGATCAAACAATCTAAAAAAATCGATTGGGAGAAGATGCTGCTTGTAGGCACTGTAGACCTGTGATCAAAATTCTTCAAGTGCTTTTCTGGAACCCCTCAAATAATCCCCATGCAGTAGAAGAGATTGGTTTTATGTTGGTTTTATATTGGTTTTACTCAAGAGCAGCTCAAAGCTGGTACTTTCAGTAATCTGCAGCCCCATATAGCTCTGATTTCCATAAGATGCACTTAGTGACATAAAGGTCTTTTTTCTTTAAAAGTTCATATGGTAAGTGTTAGGGACACTGACAACAAGGAAATTATTATCTTTGCTTTGAGGAACTGTGGCATGTTTTGCAGCTGTGATTGCAAGCAAATGTTTAGCAAGTGGGAGGCACTACAGAGCAAGTCCCTTTATCCATCACATTACCCTAATAATTAAATTGTCAGCCAGTGAAGTTAGGCTTAAATAGCAAAAAAAAAAATGCAGTCAAACAGTGGCAAAAAAAATTGTGATTATTGCTCCAGTTAAGCCTATATTTTTTAAAAATCATTATGTTTGAGTAAGGCATTGCTCAGAACACAGATTTTTAATTTTTAAAAAATTCTTTTAATATGTTTTAAAATAACAAAATGCTATTTAGCCACTCTCCATTGTTCCTGTGGCTGTGGGAAACAATTATTCTAAGAATTACTGGTAATATCTTTACTGTGGTTTATTTACAAAAATAACTCCACGGGTTTTTCCTAGAATCTCCAGGCACCTTTTCCTACAGGATGTAAATCCACCTGCTGGTCTGCTTCTCCTGAGGTCTCCCTGTGGGATCGTTCTCCTGGGTGTTAGATTGTAGGGAGAAGTCACCCAGCTGCACTGGTCCCTTTGTAATGAGACATAGAGACTGCTGTCCACTGTATTTTTTTTTTCCTAAATATTGGGTTTTACAATGTCTTTTTCCTTCTCTCTGCTTTCACTGCTTGTGGTTCAGATATAGTGAAATGGGTGGCTTGGAAAGAGCCACAGAGTCTCAGCATAAGATTATGAAAAATGTAACAGTGAAGTGAGATATTTGCCCCTGGATGGTGGCGCTGCCCTGACTCAAAGGCATCATCCCTCCAAAAGATTGTTTTCTTCTCCTTTTCTCACGTTAGCTTTCAGGATCTGGCCTGATAAATGTTGCCTGACTGTAAGGATGGACTTTGGGATAAGAATATTTTACCTCTGGGAAAGAGACAAACCCTGCCCATTGACCTTTATCTCTGATTGGTAGGGATACTGGGCCCCACCATGCTTGGCCAAAAGTTCTTTAACCCAGAAGTCTCAATGGTGTATCTAATCCAGACAAAACCACTAGCCACAGAAGGCTGAATGGTATTTGTGAATTCACCCCTGAAGAGAAAGAAAAGTCAAAATTACCATCAATCCTTGAAAGAGTCATGAAGACGATAATAACATCTGCTTCTATATTTTGAGCCATCTTTTCCTACACTTGGACTAATAGAGGAATACAGCACACACCACACTGTGAATAGCTGGAAAAAGCTGATTTCTTTATGTTAGTAGTTTCTTTAATGACTCCCTGTGGTAAAAACCACTGTGGCTGTCATCGCCTTTGTCCTCTTCCAACCAGGCCCAGACAGAGAGAAGTGCAAGGCTTTAGTATCCCATTACCAATTTCCAGAGCAACAGAATGCCAAGTTCCAATTTGTGTTCTAATTTTAACTACAGTATAGATTTTTAAATAAGTTTCAAGCTTCCTATTAACATGATCTGTCTGCTCCTTTGGTGCTCTCTCATCCCATTCTGATCGACCCATGAATGGGCTCCCTGTATTATTCATTGTACACTAAATTAAGCTTTTAGTGTTAAAGGCTTTCAAGTGTAGCTTTCTTTCTGTAAAACTCATTACCTGTGTCAACACACAAAGCAAAAGCACTTGATAGATTTAAAACAGTTGTTATTATGACTCAGGAGCATCTGTTATTCTGCTAATATTCCTGATTGTCCTGATATTACTTTCATTATACAGCGACTGTGCACTATGGAGTTTCCAAGTGTCTTTGTATCACATGAACTTCAATTAGACTTTAGTTTTTCTTAAAAGGAGTTAGACAAATGAGAGTTATTATGGTTGGTCATGGCTTTGTACACCTTCAGAAACTAGGAAACTTGTTTTCATCACCTGTGGAAATTCAGCAAGAGTTGCATAGAAAAACCACAAATAACAAAAGACAAAAAAAGCAAAAATGAAGTGCAAGTTTCAATGGTATACTGCTGAGTTTTGTTATGTGCTTGAATTCAGATTTTGTGGGGAACCATTTGAATAAGTGTACAATAGATTCTTAGCTGCATTTCCCTGCACTGGTCACCGAGACACCCCACAGAAGGTGTCACCCACAGATGTGTGACCCCCACATCTCTGTGGCAGGAAGAATTTTCTTGATTATATGGTTATTAACCACTCAGGCAAGACTTCCTAAAAATGACTGGGCAGGTTTCTTCTCTCAAAGCTGATATTCCCAGCCTGTTCAGGTCTGTAGGTCTAGTAATATCTAACATTTTCTTTCCAGCTCCTTCAGTGTCAAAATTACATGTCCATGCTCCCAAGCTGCAGTGTCCTGTCCCTTTACAATGCTACCCCTATGGGACATACATTAAACTGAATCACTGAACCCAAGACTTTTAAAACCTTGATTATTTTAGGTAGGCTAAGTACAGTGATCAGGCTTCAACATACTCCTCTGTTCCCATTGCCCAAAGAACCAATTTCCAGCAAAGCCTTGCAAACCATTTTAGCAGCTCAGCAGAAGCTGTGGAGTTGAAAACTGCCATGGGGAAGAAAAGGCCAGCAGGGCTCAAAAGGGCACCAGGAAGATGCTAACTTCTCTGCTCTGGGAAAGAAAAATTAGTGGAACAACACCCTCACACACAGCCCTGTGAGTGAGATTTTCTTCACAGGCACAGCATGCAAGGGTTATGGACATTTGGGGGTTTGCTTCATTTTCAAAGAAAGCTGAGATACAAAAGGGCAGCTTGCAGAGCAAATGAGCACGACCAGTTATCTCAGAACTTCAGCCTGCTGTGATCCAAAACTAAACCCTCCTGGGTTTTCTGCCAAGCTGTTTCATTCTGTTAGGCCAGGCATAAACTCCTACTGTACAAATAATGGACAGCCAACGTCTTGTTTAATTGACCTTGTAGTAAATGCCAGGGAACCAAGCAGAAATTGAGCTGCCGCTTGTCAGAGAGGACCGGGGCATGGGAAGGGCAGAGCTGATATTTAGACTCAAAGTATGAATGAGCAGGAAAATCAAACCATCTTCCTCGTCACAGCTACTAATTTAAATTCTTTTTTTTCTGAAAGAAGAAAGGACCACGGAAAAAAAAGGTGCACTAAGGATGTCTATTTGTGGTGGTTAAAGAAACAAATCTCCAGGTTTATGCCTCTGAGTCACAGCTTCTGTGTCTCACCAGTGTTTGTGATCAGAAACTTTTGCAGTGGATTTGGGTTTTTTTAGAAAGGCACATACACGTTCTTTCTTCACAAAGATGTCATTTCTGATAGAGACAGACATGTCAGGGCTTGCTTCCTCCCAGAAAATTCAAGTCCCTTCCATTTTTTTAAAGTTAATAGCTCCTGTAAGTCATTGAAATGGTTAAAGCAAAAATCAACTTCCTTTTTTTTTAAAAAAAAACGAATAAAACTTGGAGAAAGAAAATATTTGAGACTTAATGACTGCATTGTTTGGGAGTTGATAGTCAGATTCCAGGAACTTAAATAGATGACGTAAGAGAGGAGGTGGGTGTAATGCATTCTGTAGTACTGGGTAATGTATTCTGAGCCTCTTGGCTCCAGGGGAGAGAATGGTAAAAAACAAAAACCAAAAAAAAACAAACCACAAACAAAACCCCAAACAAAGCCCATAAATAATCCTGGTTAGGGGAAAAAGTGATTTCAGCACTGTTGCTGTTGATCAGCCCCTCCCTGCTTGTCCCCATCTTCACTTCTATACCAAGGTGAAAACAAAAAATCCATAAGCCAGTAGTGTCAGCGTGGAACATCTTCCAGGCTGCCTTTGTCTGCTTGCTAATAATGAAAGTCTATTTTTAGCTCAGTGCAGAGCAGGGAAAGTGTGCTGTGGGTGACAATGTGATATGGATTTCACAGTCCATCAGTTTGGATTTCAAGTTTGCAGTCCTCTCTCGGACTAATTGAGAAGTCAGACACTGTTTTGGGATGTTACAGGCAATGGAAAATAGGCCTCTTGGTGCTTGTTTCGCGAGCATTTGGGGTCAGGTTGGCTGGGGTGACATCAGAGCACTCTCACATCAGTCAGGCTTTTCACAGTGGCCTGAGAAAACCCATCTCACAGAGAGAGGCTTTGCATGCTGAGCATCAGTGTGCTCATGGGCTTAATATCTGTCATAGCCCATCACTCCATGTTACTAACCAGTAGAAGTCCCAGATTAGATTGCAGCCTGGCCCTGGGACCAGGCCCTGCAGACACATTGGGAGCATGGTTACATCCATGCAGCAGAACCCCCAACCACCTCTCTTCCTTCTGCCCCTCCTGGACCTGACCATTTGCCACCAGTGCCCAATCCCCCCAGCTGTTTCTGGGGTTTCACAGTGAAAATGTGCCAAACACCAAGCAACAACAAAAGGAAAGGGGAGGAGATGCTTTGGCACAGCCCAGCTTCATCACTCCCCCTGTGCTGTACCAGCACAGCTGAAGGGTGGCATCACGACATAAATGGGGAAGCACTGGGAGAGAGATGTGGTTGCCCTCAGGGAGGAAAGGGTACAAGCTTGGAGCTGGTGAGCAGCAGATTGCAGCAGTGCCACTCTCTTGAAAAACAGCTCCTGCTCCAGAAGAGCAATTTTTGAAGTTGAAAAAAATTGAAAACAGTAATATTGGCAAAGAGGCTGAGTTCTTTTCCTGGCAGAGTGAGAAACAGAACTTGTGTCTTTTCCTACTCAGTCATGTCTGTCATTCTGATCCACTGATGAATGGATCATATCACCACCTTATAGGACCAGAAATACACTTGGCCTTTCTGTGGAGGGGCAGAAGAAATGATCCATGGGGTCTGTGCCCACTCTCATCTAGGACCACAGTGCACCATTCCCCAGAATGTGCCCAACCTGCTGTGACCATTGGTGTGGCCATGTGGGTGGGTCTCATCACAACTGCAGCTTCATTGCTGTCCCAGAGCCACGAGGCTGATTGCACTCAAAGCAGTGCAAATGGGGCCAAATAAACAGAAAAACAAAATACTCAGCTTGGATACTCCATGGTCCCAAATAGCTTTCAAACTGCTGGGAACAAGCTGTTGTCTCTTTGGGGTGTGGAAACTTGGTTGTTTCTTCTTCTACTTTCTGTTGCCACAAGTCCAGTCTTTTGGGCTAAATTCCATCCAGCTGCCTCTTTCTAGACATGTTTTCTTCCATTGCTGTAGGACAAATGTCTTGATGAGGCACTCCTGGCTGGTTACCATTGCCATTTCAGCTGGCAGCCACACAGAAGGTGCTAAGAATCCCAAGTTACAAGTGCCTTTACTATGTCCAGGCACTGAATACCACCCAAGTCTGACAGCTGTAAGATGTGGTGTCTATGGAGCAAATGCAGTGCTTAATTTTAAGCTACAGGTTTCAGAGGTTTAGTATTTGCTTTTCAGGCTTTTCCCACTTGCAAGTCTGTCTGATGTTATTTTAGGCAGACCATATGCTGTCTTAGGGCAAGGAGAAAGACTACATGACCTTCTGCATTTTGTCCCCTTTTTCCTACAAGAAAGATGATGATAAGTCTCAGTAGTTTCACATAAGAAGAATCTGTCCTGAAGCGCTGCAAGAGCTTTATTTAAGGATTACTTCCAAACTGGTTTTCTTTTCACTAATTCTTTAAACACAAGGTATCACAAGCTCAGTTAACCATTTATGACTGCAGCAATGGCTGCTTTCAACTTCATAATCAACTCTTGAGGAATTTTAGGGTCCTATGGGATCCTGAACTGAGTTGTAATGCAGCTGGAGTCTCTCTTGCCACTTTCAACTTTCATCTCCTTTCCTCCTCTGTGCTTTCAGTTAAGTTCAGACCTTCTTCATTGTCCTGTCTGCAATTCAGTCTACTTGACATAGTCCCAATACCTGATTATAAAAACTTCTTGTCTCTGGGAAAAGCAAGAAAATTGTTGCTTAGCCTCTTGACATTCCCAGCTTTCTCCTCCTGCTCAAAGACACCCACACAGAGTAATTTTCCTGCCTTGGGAGGAACTGCTCAACAGCCACAAGTTATTAGTTTCATGAATTTGTAAGGCCAGTTAACTGATAAAGCCTCCACACCCTGGATGGTGTTTGGTGAAGAAGACCCTGACTTGCATCTGATAAGGGAAAAATTCTGGATTATCCTGAATCCTTGCTATCTATGGCTTGCCATGAAGACATTAAGAAAGGAAAAAGGAAAGCTAACTTAGTCAGTGAGGCTAAAAATACACTCTTAGAAAATGTATGAAGCAAATTCCCAAACTGTTACATGTTCTGATAAGAAGTCTAAATACAGAATGTTGTCTCTTGTCAAAAGCAGTTTGTTTCTTCCCTTTGCTGAGCAGCCTTTGGCTTCTGCTTTTGCACTGGATAAAATGAGACCTGGATCACCTGGTGATGACTATACCATGCCCTTTCCGTGGAAGAGCAAACAGCCTGCTGCCTGTGGAAAGTACAGCAGCATGGTTTTATCAGCAGTAAAATCTGCAGCTAGCAGGAGCAAGGTGAGCAACTGTCTGGATTATTGCAGAATTGGGAGGATGTTGTGATGACCTTCAAGCCAGTGACACTAAGAGTCAAATTTTGCCTCTACAAATCCTGTACTTGAGTCAAGCACAAGGGTCATCATTTGCATTGACTCTACTCTGTAGTAACAACTACTGCTTGATCAAAGTAACTTGGTCTTGTTCTGAGACTGATTTGATATTCATAACCCTCTGCATATGACTCTCCATAAAAACAATTGTTTGAGTGCATCACATGATAATAAACAGTCCTGATTTCTTTATTCAGGCCTTGAAACTCCAGCCCATCACACTTTTCCACACAGCAGCAAGTGCATCAGAGCACTCTGTGTCCCTTCTTTTGAGGACTGCATCCAGAGAGTCTTCAGAGGCCACCAGTACCATCTGCATGTTTTACATATAAATACTTACTCATAAACAGAATTCTCTTCCACTCTTTGATTTTAATTAACAGGCTGTCACTGGGACAATCAGTTTAGGGCATCAACAAGTAGCTCATTAGGGCCATCAAACACAGACACAGGGCTGGGCAGTGTGATGGACAGAAATCAAGTGTAGGGCCAGGCTGATACAGTGATAGAGCACAGTGCAGAACACAAATATGATAAAGGTCTCGGGATCCACACCAGCAGGACACTACGCTAAAAATCTCTGTTCAACAGGTCCATCATTTCCACTTTTGGAGTTACTCTGAGCACTATCAGCTCAGACACCATGAGAAACCACAGAGCTCAGGCAAGAATTTATGGGTTCCATAGGAGATTGTTTGCCAGCCAAAACTGTTGGTGTTGGCACACAAAGTGGGGCAAACATAGGTGGGGATAGTAATTTTTTGTCTTTGCCAATTTGTTTCTTCCTCTGTATGTCTTGGAGGATGTCAGTGCCTTGTTGCTACAATACACAGGTGGCTTGGCTGCTCCATATTGAGGGTTTCTCTTGTTATAAGTAAACTACTCCTAGGAGGTGTGTCATGGGGAGGCAGAAGCATGCTTGGGGGAGACAAAAAATAGGCAAGGACTTCTGATGATGTTTTTGGTAAGTTTTTTGAAAACTGTGTGGAAATAGTGATCTGATGTACTTAGCACATGGAAGATGTGTTGGCTCAGCCTCACCAAGGATAAAAATAACTTCTTTAATCTACTCAGGATTTTGCTTTTTATTGTATTTTGCAATCTGCCAGTGTTGAGGGGTGAAGGGGAGAGAGGTGAGGGGAAACCTGGGAGAGCTGGCAGTAATAACAGATCCAAGCTTTGACAGACTCTGGTGAAATAACTTAATTAACTAATGGCCTGCATGGAGCTGTAATGGGATCCGAAAACAGAAAGCTTTTAAGCAAAACTTAAAGCCAACAGCATCAATAATGGTGAGTGGAGGGCACTTTTCTCCCTGTGTTTTTTCCTGTAAGAATGGTGACACAGCCCCTCACCTACTCTATCCCTAAAGGCGTTTCTCCATCTAGTGTCTCTGGGCAACAATTACAGCCAGTTTGAGCCCAGTGTCCCCTTCCTGCTCCCATATGGCTCTGATTTCCTCACAAACACACAGAAACATTGAGTGGAGAGAAAGAAGATGGCTCCATGGAGCTGGCCTGGGCTGCAACCAGCTCTGGGAATGGTTCCAGTCACTGGCTCCTTCTCTGGCATTTGGGCACGATTTGCTTTGTCATGTTATCATGGAGCACATGTAAATTTTGATCTTTCACTTTTCCTCATCCCTTTGAAACTCCTGCTCTCTCAAATCTTTTTGGAGTTGCTTTGCCAAGCTAATCTGAAAGTCAGGGTGTCAGGCTTCTGGGACAGGTCGTTGCCTCCATGCATTTATCTTGAAGGGAAATTTAATGTATGGGAACTGGCTGCTGCTCCCCAGCATATCCTGCAAACTTCCCTCAGTATTATCCCAGCCCCTAGTGTACACATGTGTTTATGCACATTGCTGGGAAGTCCAGTGATGTGTTTTAGGCAAAATCATGTCTAAACCAGGTAGGCCAGGAGAACCTGTCGTGTCACCATCAGTACTTGCCTCCTCTGCTGAGCTTTTAAAGGGAGTAATTAAACCACAATCTTTATCTGTACCATTATTATTAATTTTTTGGATGACAATGTCGCCTCTCTTCCAAGCACAGTACCCCTGACGTCCTGCAGCATGCACATATTGTGACACATACCTCTGTTCCAGCAAAGTAGGTGGTCAAGCTGTTCTTCCTCTTCTCCTTAATTTTCTCCTACATCCATACCTCTTTTTGAAAACTGAAAGTTCCAAGCTTCTTGTCACATTTCCCTTTCAGCACCAGCTTTTTCTGCGAGGTCAAGCACAGCTCGTTCTGCAGGCCTGTGGGAACTTGCTGGGCAGCAGCAACAGCAGTAGCAGAAAGTGAGTGTGGACAGATGGCTCTGGGCCGAATCTCCTGCCTGTCAATGGCTGGCAACTCCTCCAGTTTCTGTGCTGCTTCAGGGAGGGCAGGGCACTGCCAGATTCTACGCTCAGTCTTGCTGATTTCACCTGCCAGGAACAACATATGGTCCTTGGTGCTTCCAGAGAGCGTCGAACAGGAGAAGGCCGCAGGTCCCCCACTGACACTCCAGGCTTGTCTGGTCCTGCTGGCTGGCACCAGCTGAAACACCACACAGCAAAGTGCCTTGGAGTGCCCCAAAGAGGGCATCCCACAGTCAGCCCAAAAGGCAGCGAAGTCATCAGGGAATCAAAAATACTGAGGCTTCGCCCCGTCCTACTTAACGTCACCTCAGGCTTTTGGGAGCCAGGCTGTGTTTCTAACAGAAATGTGACACCTGAGGATGATTTACACTCTGTGCCTGTAGATGAGAAGAGGAAAGCCATGGTAGAGCATGATCAGGGCAGTATCATTTTCTTGCACAATGACATTCCCATCCTATTTTGGGACAAATGGTCCTGCTTTACACATCAAATCAGAAAATAAAACTCTCTGTCCCCTTAGGATGTAAGAGGACTATTAGATTAGTTCATAATGCATGAATCCCAGCAAAACAGCCATGCCTTGGAGCTTCAGGAGCTCCAGATCCTTACCCTGGGATATATTAGGATACTCTCAGCTGTGTTATAAAAAACTCACTTTAAATGTGGGGAGGCTTTGTCCCGTGGCTCTAATGGAATTGATATTGAAGGGTCTATCAAAGAGAGCAGTGAGTCATGGACTCTTGTCTGGATCATGGATGGACCCCTTGCATGGCTTGGCAGATGTCTCTGGAGGCTAAACTTCTGTCCATTTGGGTGCAGGGCAAAAAACCTATTTTGTTATTCTGTCAAAATGATCAGATTCTGTACTCCTTTCACAGGAAGCATAAATCCGCCAAATTCAGGGAATTTTGATTCCAAAGTTGCATTCCATGGCTGATCATGAGCCAGCAATGTCCATAACACAAGCAGAGGGACAGATACTCTGTGAGGGGGTAGCAGCCTCAGAGGACAGTTCTGCTGGGGTTGGTTCATACTGCACACAGCCCAACAATAGGAAGAACTGAGAAGCTTCACAATATGTGTAAAACTTGTATCAATCAAAAGTGTGACTGTGGCTCTGGGCACACACCTAAAAGAGCATTTGATTGAAGAGCATCAAGGAGTTTAGCATGAGATGAGTCCAGAGCCCCAGGGGGATTGAGTTATGACTATGGTGTAATTAGTACCTAAATTAACTGGTTTAGAGCTTGCTCACATACCTGTCTCCTGCTGTACTCACCGTGTCTGTGTGCACTACGTATCTCCATCAAAAGAAGTCGTGTGGCATCCTGGGATTAATCTCTCTAAAACCCACTGGGAAGAGAGTAAAATACTCTTTACATTTCTGGCTGGGAGGAACAGTGTTGTCGGTCTGATACCTTCAGTTCTCCAGTACTGGATCTGCTTTATCATGTAAGTGACTCTCTGCAAAATAGTTAAAACTCCTGGTTTCCTTTCCAATTTTTGCAAGTGGTAGACAGGGCACCTGTCTTTCTGTATTGAGATGCAGAACTTAGCACAATATGGTTCAGAGCTCAGGTGGATAAAGACATTTCAGCATATTTCAGCATAAAGAGATGATAACAGTAATTTCATGGATCAGAGCGATGGAGACCCTTTGTGATAGCCCATAAGATTTCCACATGTCCTCAGGTTGTCATTAGGCAAACAGCTTTGAAAACAGCAAGGAACTTAACAATTCTAGAACACCTGAAAATCATTGAAAAGATTAGTAAACAGTTAATCACAATTTTCCAATGAAAGGTGAAATGCTAATTATTTCCCCCTAATTATGCTAAAATCTTCAGAGAATTCAAATATTGGCATGACCTATAGTTTACTGAGACCCAGATGACACCCACGTACCACCTAATTAGCAATGACTTCCTACAGAAGGCACCTCTTTGAAGTATTATATTTTCCACATGCTTTTCGATATTAACACTGCAAAAATAACCTTCCCTACTTGCTACAATAGGGGATGAGTCAGACACATCATTGCAGAGCACCAGAAACCTTCCCCGACCAGAATAATCCTTGTAACACTTGCTAATGAGTGAAAGAGGAGGGGGCCTGTTCTCATCTCCCTGTCAATGGAAGCTAAGTGTGCGTAGGGAGAAGAGAACACAATTAAAATCATTTTAATAATTTGCATTAGATACACATTATAATGAATACACACTAAGCATCAGGGAATAATTACCTGATTTTATTAGTAACCAGGTCATGCTTTGGTCCACAGCCCTGCACCCACAAACTATGACTTACCTTGGTTTCCAAAAGGCAGCAATGCTTCAGAGATGTCTAAGCTGAGCCCACAGCTGCTGGGGAAAGCAGGGCAGGCAATTAACCACTGGTGTCAGATGTTTGTGTGTCCCTCAGCACAACTCTTATTTTCTTTCTGGGAACATCACAGACACAGAGGTCGTGCTTTGGATTCATTACTTTATGGAGCAACACCTTTTCCTACGTGAAGCCTACAGAAAGGAAACAGGGGCTTCACTTTGTGTTCTCACTGGATTTGTCATCTCCACAAGTTGTTCAATTTTGTCTAGGATTATTTAGCCACCAATGAACAATGTGAAGAAATGGTTCTCATGACAGCACAGAAATACAGAGGCTCTTATGCATGCTTGGGAAGCAGGGGGTAAACAGGTGAAACTGGAAGTCCCATTGTATGGAAACATACACATCTTTGCTGAAGGCATTTCTTTACATAAAGATTGGCATTTCTTGCAAGTTGATGTTCTTAGTTGCAGTTACCAGCCAAGAAAAATCTCTTGGTGTATCAGACACTGCCTGGGGAACCATCAGGAGAGAGAAAAAGTATGAGTGAAGTAGGCTAGTACAGAGAGTTTGTGCTTCCCTCCTCAAGCTGTCTCCCCAAATCTGGTTAACACAGGCAATAAATAAAACCACAAGGAGAAGGCACTTCACTTACACAGCTTTTGGATTTCTAAAGTTACAGTCTGACCGAGAAAGTGCTTGATGTATTCTCCACCTACTAATCCTAGTGGCAGTACAGGACATGACACAGCAGCCAGGACAACTGGGATCCTCTGTGCAAACATTTCCCTTCTGCAGAGGACCTTGGTGAGGTGAGGTAAACACAAGCAGGAATGAGGACTTGCACTTGATTCTGAAATATTGTTGTCCTATAGCCTGATATAGAGTAGATTCATCTGCCTTAAATAAGATCATCACAGGTAAAACTCCACTGCAGGGGAATGGGGAGTTTGAACAACAAAGTAGAATGCAATTCAGTGTGGGATCTATCCTTGTTTTCTCATGTAAAGAAACAATACATGTAGAACTCATTCCAGGTTGACAAGAAGGAAAAAAAAGGTAAGTCTTCTGGTGAGTATTTTTAAACTGCCAGACATTGGAATGCAAAATACACATTATCTAAATGTTAAAAAATATGGATTATTCTTCTGAGGTTTGTTGTGTTTGCTTGAATTTATCCCAACCCACCAGTCCTTGCACTTTTACCCTTTCAATTCTGTCCCCCATTGCATGGAGCAGAGCACTGAGTGTGTGTCTGTGTGGTGCTCAGCTGCCCACTGAGGTTAAATCACAATATCCAGTAACATAAATCTCTGCGCTGTGGAATCCTGGGCACCCTGCAGCCCACCACTCACATCAGGTCACTAAAGACTGAGATCCTTCAAGTGATATTTCACAGAATTATAGAATGACTGAAATGAAGAAGGACTCTTGGGATCTCCTCCAGCTCCTCTGCTGAAGTGGAGCAGGGTGCCCAGGACAGTGTCTGATTTGGTTCTGAGTATCTCTAGGGGTGGAGACTGCACAACATCTTCAGACAGCCTGTCCCTGTTTCCTTTCTGACTGCCCTCACAGAGAAAAATTTTTCTCTTGTGTACTTTATTTCTGTACTGAAATGTGCATGAGCTCCTCTGTCATAAAGCTGGTGAGTACCTAAATTGTTAGGGGAAATTACAGGGAGAAAGGCATGTACAACAGTAAAAAGAGATTCCTCTGCTGCTTGGTGGCTGCCTATTTTAGTCCTAATCTTGTAAATAATTTCTCACGTGGTAACTGGAAGCCATTTGCTCTGTCAGGTTTCTGTAGCTAGATATGCACTCTTTTGTAGGAAATAAGAGAACCTGCACTTTTAGGTAATAATCTACTAAATCCATTACTAACAAAAATTAAAAAAACCCCCCATATTATCAAGGAAAAAGTGATTTGATAGAGATTGAATCTTACCATCAAGGATACGCAACAGCACATTGGGGCTGGAGCATTCTTTACCCCAAAGCAAAGCAGAAGCAGAAAAATAAACCATATTTCACCTTATATTTGAGTGGCACTTGATGCTGGCAGTTATAGATTTTACTGAACATGGAAGTACCATGCTGCTGTGAAGAAGGAAACACAATGATTATCCAGAATTATGGATTACAATGTAATATTGGTCCTGGAGAGCCAGTCCCTGTCCCAGAGACAGGAGACCACTTGGATATTTTTCAGCCAGTAACTATGTTTTCTTCACTGGGCTTTGTCAACAGATTGCTCTGAGCAGAGCTGGGCTCAGTAGACATGTTCTTCCATCTAAAAATCTTAGGACAACACAGTCCATTTCAGCAAACCTGCTGCAGTTTAGAGTCAGTGGTGAAGGTGATAATGGATGCATTTTTTACGCTTTTTTACATATTTGGCAAATGGATTATTGGATGTGTTATTAGTTTTGCTCTGTAGCTTGCAGAGTCCTATTTTATTGAGCAATTTACATGACATATAGGAGTTGTATTCCAATAGATATTATTTGGAGCTATTTTTCATGTTCTTCGATTTCCTCTTTTATCTTCCATCAGCAGAAATGCTTACACCTCTTACACACAACATCCACTCACTTATTTCAATTTACCCTTCCCTCCAAACAAAGTACTTAAAAAAAGAAACTATTGTTTTGAATAATTAGCATCATTAATCCTTGCCCATTGATACCTGAATTGTCACTTCAGCCCATAAAATTGCTTAGATTGCAGCTTTCATGCA
>VYZP01042203.1:0-15741 GCA_013400635.1 Hypocryptadius cinnamomeus | reverse complement strand
TCTGGTATCAATGGAGTCAGATGCATCATTTCTCCCAGATTTGGGGTCACATTGCTTTTCTGGTTAGAGCCCCTGCACTTGTCCCGTGTCCACTTGTCCAGGCTGGCTTGGCCTCTCCTGCACGGCTCGTGGGATTTTCCTTTGCTCCGACAGCCCTGGGCCATTGCCTCACACTCAGGACTGCAGCTTGCCAAGTGGTTGTGTTTGATCCTCCCACGGATGCTCCAGAGCAGCATTTCTGGGTGGCAGGCCAGCAGGATGCACAGGTGGCAGACCACAGCTCAGCAGGAGCACGGAATGTGAGGAAAACCAGGATTTGAATGGGGTCAGCTTCTGGCAGTGGAGAGAGAGGGCAGCCAAATGCTGGGGAAAGGGCTCTCCTAACCCCAGCCACGCTGTGCTACGTGTGGTCTGCAGCAAAACCACAGACCAGCGTTTCTCCATGTGGCCCAGGGAGCTCTCTGCCCCAGGAAGACCATGGAGATAATGTTGGAAAAGTATCATGGACAGCATACACAGCAGTGAAATCACCTCAGAACATTCTTTGCAGCCTGGGCCAGTAGGGAGGGCAGAGGAGCAGCCTGGCTGCCCCACGCACACACTGCTCCCCACACTCCAATTGCTGCCTGGTGACAGTGGTTCCAGGCTACATTTTCATTCCTGGAGCTTGGTTCATGAGAGGAGCTGCCTTGTAAGATGCTCCTCTGGAGCTCTGGCTGACTCCAAACTGGCTGGGAGCAGCTCCTGAGACAAGCCCAGCCATATCCAGGCTGCCATCACCAGCCTTGGACAACCAGGTGCAGACAGCCACAGAAGACAAACACTCCCTTTCTCTATTTCTCTCCCCAAAACCCTGCAGCAGGTGGAAACCCACCCCAAAGGGTCTTGATTTGAAAGTACAGGAGGAATGCCTTGCAATTCCCAATCCAGCCCAGCCCATCTTCCTAGGGAACAGCAGGACAAAAATGAGATTGTTACAGCCATTCTTCCCTTCCCCCCCATGTCAGAGAAACCACCAGTTCATGGGAGGCCCCCATGCCCCAGGGCACCTTTTCCCCAGCCTCAGCTTGCTTTCACAGGGGGATATTCCTACCACCTTCATATGGCACAGGCATCATCCATGGAGACCTGCTGCAGGGCACTTTGAGTCACAGGATGGCTTCAGATGAAAGGGATCTTAAAGACCCTCCAGTTCCCAATCACCTGCCACAGCCAGGGACATCTTTCACCAGTCAAAGTTTCTCAAAGCCCCGTCTAACCTGGCCTTGGTCTCCAGGGGTGTCCCAGGCTCCTCCTCGTGATGGTGCAGCCCCCTCAGGCACAGCTCTGCCCCTGAGCAGGAGGCACCTCTGCCCTGCAGATTGACTGCACAGCTGGCACAGCTCGGGCTCAGGCAGTAGGAGGTCTGAGGACACTGTCCTCTCCAGGTGTGTCCCCATGGTCCTGCAGTTCTCCTCAGTGCCCACACAGAGCCCCTGGCCGGGCTGTGCTGGGTGCCAGCCCACCAGAACCTCCCCACACTGTGGGGGCACCATAAGCCTCTAAAAGGCCAATCTTGGCTGTTGCCTTGCGGTCAGAGCACAGAAGAAGGCCAGCCAAGCAGGCTGGTTGTTTTTATTGGAGCTCAGGGCCTGGATGAGGCAGCCCCCTCCCTGTTCCTTGGGGGGATTCTCATTTGGGGGGATTCTCATTTGGGGGCCACCAGTTTGCAATTAGCAGATCCTGCTTTCCCACCTCCCACAGCACCAGGTCACCCTGCTCTGGGCAGCCCAACAGGCAGGGAGAGAACACCCAGCCAAACACCTTTTACAAATCATCCTGCATAGTTCACATTCTCGGCTGGTTTATGAGCGTTTTAGCTCCTCATATTGATCAGGCCTGGAGCCGAAGTAATTACATTAATCAGAAATAATTTCCCATGATTTTGAGTCATATTTGAGCTGGTGCCCAGCTCCTCTGCTCTCCCCTCTGCTCTCTGCTCCCTGGTACATACTTTCCAGGCGACATCGCTGCTTCCATAACCATAGTGAGACCCAGAGGTTTGTTTGTCTCAGCTGGATCCCACACAGGCCCTAAAGGTTTCAGTCGTGTCTTTGTTGATTTGGCTGGGGAAGGGGACAAGAGGAGGTGGTTTATGTGAAGTTCATGTTTGGGAAATGTCTCCAGATGTCTCTGGCATCAGGAGGGAGCATAAGGAAGGGCTGGGGGGCTGGGATTCCTTGGCACATGGAGGCATCACTCACTTCAGCTTTTGCAGTCTTGCTCAGAAGATGGAGAGCAAGCCCAGCCATTGCTTTGTTCCCTGGGGTGGAATTTGGAAGTGGGATTCACCTGCAAATTCTTTGGCATGAGTCCTGGGGAGAAGCAGCAGGTTCCCCTGCCAGCTGGCTTGGGTGGTGACCAGTCATTTGGGGTTTTCAGGTGCTGGGTGTGAAGGGTGAACAGGCAGCTCATCATTCCCCCCCAGCCCATCTTCCCAATGTGCCCAATGTCTCTGCTGAAAGCTCCTGCAGGAGCCAGGCTCCTTCCAATCATCAAAGACACTGAGGAATGCCCTCTTCCCTGCCTTTGGGAAGGTCCCAGCCATGACCAGGGGTTTGCAGAGCACCCACTGGAGATGTGCCAGCTGAAGAGGGCTGTCTTTGCCCCAGGTCACTGCCCTGTCCCAGCAGCCTGGATTCACCAGCACCCTGAGCTGCTCCTGCTGCAGCCCTGGGGATGTGAAGGGCTGTGACATTTGGGAACAGACACAGCCTGTGTCACCCAAAGCTCCTCCAGCACCCCACACCTCCCAGGCACAGCACCAGCTGCCTCATGCTTGCAGTGCTTGCATCCTGGAAAGCCTTCCCAGAGGCACAGAAAGCAGGGCTGGGAGGGAGCACAGCCATCCCCAAAGCCCTCCTGAAGCAGAGCTGGCACAATTAGAAGGTGAGTTTGGAGACACCTGCGAGCATCACTGCCTGCACATCGGTGGGTGCCTCCATTTGCAGCCCCTTTGATGCTGCAGGGGACATGGCAGCTGTGTGAGAACATGCAGCATCCTCGAGCAAGACAAGAACTGAAGGAAAAACAACGTCTATTTTAGCCTGAAACCACGAGAAAAATAGAGATAGCCAAAAAGAATGAGCAATTTGATCAGGAAACATGAGCGAGCCACCCAGCTCCATGGAAAATACAAAGGGTCTGTCAGTAACCACACAAGGTCAGGGTCTGGGGATTACATCTTGTCTGAAAGATAAACCTTCCAGTGACATTTTTTAAAACAAGTTTATGTTTGGTGATGTTTGATACTCAATAAAAAAATTAACTCCCAGAGGATCACAATATTGAATATGTGATGATTTCTGACACTGTTCTCCAGATAACAATGGAAAACTTCATCTGGCTGAAGTTTCCAAGCTTTGTTTTACAAAAGTCTTATTCTTTGAGTTATCTGAATGTTTAACTTAGTGGGACAATTATTAATTGCTCTTGTCTGGACTGCAGGAAAAAAAAAATCTTACAGAAGTATTGCCCAGGGTTTGATGTTTCTCTGTTGTCCCTTCACAACAGCTGATGCAAGGCTGTGCTGTGCTAAGGAGAAGCCCCTCAGTCTGAAGGATGAGCTCTCACTGTAGTTTTGGCTAAGCCAAGCTTTTCTTGGTTGTGATAGTCCATTTGCTCCTCATGTAATCACTCAGCTCCTTCTTCTTGGCAATGTCAGACTTCGAGAGCAGAACCAGCCCCAAGCCCCATTTATCAGTGTTTCTTTTTAGTGAAACCTACCTAAAAACATGTGGGAAATGGTGAAGGATCCAGTGCTCCCACCACCAGGCATGGTTCCTGTCTGTCCTTTGGCAGGAGCAATGCCCAGCTGCTGCCTTGCCACCGTGGCTGGGAGCTTGGAGGGCTCAGCTGTCCCAGATGTTGCCAAGGTTCCTGATGCAGTTGCCTGACCATCAGAACCTGGACTGCAGCCCTGAATTCTTTTCTCACAAGTCACTTGGCCAGGCACCAGCTGGTAAATACTTTCAGTCCCTGCATCCCGGGCCTGGGGTGGAAGCAGTGACCTCAAGGTAAGAGACTGCCTGGCCCATCCCTGCTCCCTTGGGGTGGCCAGTTCCTCTCAGCCTGGCTCTGCTGTCAGTTAAGGTGTGAGAACCAGAGGGAATAAAAATACCCAGACAGGGGTGGAAATAGCCATCACCACCTCTCTCTGCTCTTGCTGTTTGAAACTGGAGCCAGATTCGTTCTGGGTAGGAAACAATTCTCCCATCTTGCCAAAAGCAGAGATATTTCAAAATTTCCCAAAGCCATGGTGTTTTCCAGAAGTCTCATGAAAAACATCCAGCAGCCACCCCAAAGTGTCCAACAGCTGAAGGAGACCTGAGGCATCTCCATTTCAGCTCAGGGCTCTTGGTTTTTCCAAGCTGGATGTCTGTCCAGCTTTCCACCAGCGCTCTTCACCCTCCATGGGCAGCCCTGCTCCTTTGCAGAAGGGATTTGAGCCAGGAGTGCTCAGGAGCAAAGGAAATGTTCTCCCCACTAAGCCATGGAGCTGGGCTCACCCACATTTTCACAGCCAGGACCCAGGACAGCCTCACTGCTCCCTGCCAGAGATGGACATCCAGACCCTGCTGTGACTTCCCTCAGCTCTAGGGAGGGTGCTTAACACATGATGTAGAGTAAAGAAGGGGAGTCTCCAGCAAAGGAATGGCATGAAGAAGGGGAGTCTCCAGCAAAGGAATGGCATGAAGAGAGAATATGCTCAATATCCATCCCAGATGGATGCAATTTCAGCTGAGCAGGGTGTGCAAATGAGAGCTTTTCTGTGTTATTCACGATGGCACGTTAGAACAGCAAACACGTGAAAAACTCAGCTCTCTAAAATGTAAATTCACTGGGGCTGTTCCTTCATTTCTATAGAAACAGCAAAGCTTGCCAGCGGCTAACTCAAAGGAGATGTATTCAGATCCCTGTATCAACTATTTTCTTGCACAACTGACCACAAAAAAAAAAAAAAAAGTTATAACCCCCCAAAAAACCTGACAATAATACCATGGAAACTGTGGAGCGAGACATATGGACTTAATTACTAGCTCTGAACTCACACGTATGGTACAGAACACTCACAGGTTACATGCTCCAGAGGGGAAGGGCTATAACAGTATTTATAAAATGAACTGCTAATGTGCTGTTCTGGTGCAGCTTTGCACATCAAAACATTTGCAGGGGCTGAATTCCTGTGCCAGGCTCTGCCTGCAGCCCCTGCAGCACCAGCACAGTGACCAGGGCGGGGACGTGGGACCCAGAGCTGGGAGGAGGGAAGCTAAAGCCCAAGTCACCCATGGAGAATCCTCTTTGGGATGGCAGATCATGGGAGAGTTTGTGGGTACCCCTCCAGCCAGCTCCACTGGGCACCTCCAAAACCCAGCCAGGTCCCTATGAGGATTGCCAATGCCATTGGAAGCGTGGGCAGCTTGCCAGGCATGGGATGCTGGGTTTGGGATGGGTTTGGGATGCTGGGGCCAGGCATAGGATGCTGGGTTTGGCCCCATCTGACTGCTTGACTTGGGGGTGTTGGCTTGGCTCAGGCTTGACTCGGGCTCTCTGTCACTGCCTGAGCTCTGACAGCTTCCTGGTGATGTCAAACCATCACAGTGATGTCACCTCACTACCTCTAAATCTCAGTGACATCAGGGGTGGGGGGAAGCAAGGCCCCTCTTGTTCAGAACTGAGGAAGGAGTAGAGAAAGGAGCTGACCCTGTAGCCAGGACACATCAGGTGACAGAGGTTTAATGTCTAGTTGGCTCCCCTGGGCAGCCCTGAGCCTCGGCCTCCCCCAGGGTGCCCTGCTGCCCCCTGAGACCTCACACACGGCTCTGCCAGCTGCTCCAAAGGTGCTTCATTGTGGGAAATGAGAGGTTTTTATTTCTGTTACCAGCACTGTCACTTGATTTCTAACTGGGAAATGAACTCATGGCCATTAATCAAGAATCCCTAATAAACAAGGCTGGAATAATTAATTGAACTGTCTCCATGTGGCAGGGCTGGATCAGTATTTTGGCTCTCCCAAGCCACTCCCAGGATGTTTGGCTGAGCTGTAGCCAGTGGGAGGGCACCGGCCGTGGAGCAGAAAGTGGAATATGAGAGGTGTCTGCAGCCTCAGGTATCAAACCCTGGGGCTTGTGAGCACCTGTCAGTGGGTCCTGAACCACCCCCCTGCCGGTGAGTTCAGAGCAATGTGCCCTCCTCATGCCTCCCCTGCCACGGGCAGAGCTGCCAGAGCAGATCCTTGACCTCCAGGCTTGGCCTGGGTGGTGCACAGGGCTGGGGCTCCACCATGCAGAGCAGAAAGTCCAGCACTTGCATAAGTGACAGCAGCCTTTGGAAAGTGTCCTGGTGCTCCCACAAGCTGCCATGACCTCATTAACAGCCTGGCAGCAGCTAATGAAGCACAGCCACAGCAGAGATTCGGGGTGGTAATGTGAGAGTTCAGCCTGCCCTTCTCCCTGCTGGGCTGTGCCCACCCTGCTCCGTGCCCTGGCTTCCAGGCTCTGGAAAGCTTGGAGCTGAGCTCAGGATTGCTGCTCAGGTGACTGAGAACCTGTTTCACAAAAGCAAAACAGAGGGGGAAAAGGTCAGAGGGAGAGATGGGGCATCACCCTTGGTTGTGTGGTTCTGGTGTTCTGCTTGTAGCAGCAGCAGCTCCTGTGTGTTGGCCATCACACACCTGATATTTAGCAGCAGTTCTCACCATGCCTGAAGGATACAGGCAGTTTGTGCACAGCCACCAGGACCATCCCTTGGCCAGCACAGGAGCAGCAGTCCTGGCCCCAGAACACATCCTGCAGGCAAGGGGCAGGGGTGCAGGAGAGGAGCCAGGGAGAGCTGCAGGACTTCCTGCATCCTTATGCTCAGGCTTCTCCTTTGAGCCCTGGGCTCACAAATTGTCCTCTCAAATCTTGTGATAAGATCTGGGGAATGGGAATATGGGGAAGTGGCTCTGTCTAGTGTAGGTTTTGAGTTGCTTAGGTTTGTCTTTCCTAAGAGCCAGCCTCAAATCCTCAGTCACAGGGACAAGAGAAAAGCTTGCACAGGGCAGACTGAGAAAGCATTGGGAATCAATGGCTGAGCACCTGCTTTTCATCCCCAAACTTGGATTTCTAATTCTCACAATTGATTAAGATGATCATAATGCTTCAGGGGCTGAATTTGCATTTACAAGGCTTGAAATCAGCAGGGTCAGACTGCAGCCCTCTCTGCATCAGGTACCCAAGACAATGTAACACAATGTGCATCCAACCACCCCACCCCACCCCACAGCCTCCCCAGGTGGCCACAGTCCCTCTCAGGATGGGGATGATGTGGCAGCACCACCACCACAGCAAATCCATTTCCAGCTTCTCTGGGTGACCCCTCTTCCACAGCCTGCTCTGCACTGGGTGCAGCATTAAATACAGGGGTGGATGCCCTGTTGCTGCCTGGTCACAGCATTGTCCCACTGCAGCAGCAGGGACAGTCCTGCCAATCCCTTCAAATCCCAGGAGGAAGGTACCAGCTCTGCCTGAGCAGACTTTGATCAGTAGGATAGGACATGAAGCTTCCCTCCCAGGCTAGGGGAATAGAGCTGGATCACCCCACCAGCCTGGTTCCCCAGCCTCTCTCTCCTGCTCTCCAGGGACAGCACAGCATCCCTTCCCTTCACTCCTTGTCCCGGTGGACAGCACATTCTCACCTTGAGAAGAGTGGAAATGGCAGCTGGAATGTGGGCTGGAAAAAAAAAAAAAAAAGAAAGGAAAAAAAAGAAACTCTTGAGGCTTGTCCAAACCTACTCATGTTTATATTGGAGCCTGTGAGTGACATCAGAGCAGGGAGAGTATAAACACCAGCAGGACCTACTCTGGGCTTTAAAACCTGCGAACACTGCCTCCAAACTGCCTGGGGGGTGATGTGCTGAAGCAGGGGAGAGCAGCATGAGGCTCCAGCTGGAGAAGCAGCTCCTCTTCCTCTCCCTCCTCTGCATTCTCTCCAAGGTAAGGGAGATGGGGCACTGGGGCAGCTTCAGCCGTGGAGCACCCGGTTCTGGCAAGGCGGGGTGCAGGAGGGACTGGGGTGTCACCACGAGCCCGGTGGCTCTCCCGGTCGGCAGCCAGGCTGTGTGGATGCAGGGGGCAGAGCTGTGCTCGGAGAGGTGTTTGAGATGGAGCAGCAGGGTCCGAGCGTTCCTGGGCCCGAGGCTCGCCGCGAGTCCCTGCAGCGCACAGGAGTGCCAGCAGTGCGCTCGCCGGCCCTCCGCTCCCCGCGCTGGGCTGCGCTCGGTCCCCGCCAGCCAGCGAGCAGCAGCTGGGCGGGAGCGGCTCCTCCAGCCTCCTCCAGGCTCCTCCGGGCTCCTCCATCCCCGCCCAGGCTCCCGAGGCAGGGGCCAAGCCACGAGCACCAGCCCTGGCGTTACTCAGCTCTCCCCACTTCTTGGAATGCTCACGCCAAGCCAGTGCCTCCAGTGGGATTTGGGTTGTTGTAGAGATTTTTTTTTTTTTAATTCTCTTGGGCTGTGTGAAAATATTTGCCTGTGCAGAGAACAGGAATGTTGAAAAATGTGGGGCATCTCAGCTCCAAGTTCTAATTGCTGCTTGAATCCCCAAGCAGGGATGTCGTGGCAACGTCGTGCCTATTTGACTCTTTTCCCAGAGCTCAGACCTCTGACAGAAGCCACATTGTCATCTAAAGACAACTAAATTACAAGGAGCAGGGAGAAATGGATTTATAGCTTGGCTAATCTTTCTAAAATATCGATTTGTAATAACAACCTCCTGAAAGATGAAAAATGCCCTTGGCTGCCTGGGTAAGCTGTGACAGAGCAATGATTCTTGCCCCAGGTGCTCACGAGTGCCTGGAGAATCACCAAGGACCATCATGCTGCCAGCCCAAACCTGGCCACCACAGCCAGTCCCTCAGTCTCTGCCACATTAATAATGCTGCTCACTGGCAGAACTAGAACAAGACCCAGATTACCCAATTTTGGATATATTTAACTNCTCCGGGCTCCTTGCCCAATGGGCCAGGCCAGGTGAGGATGCTGCAGCCAGGAACAAGCAGAGGATGCAGCTGGACCAGTGAGGAATGCAGTGAGGTCTGCCTGACTTCAGATCCCCACTCCTGATGTCCTGTTTCCTGGCATGAATGAGAGCTCTTAAGACTGTAAGGAGTGAGGTCCTGTGCACTCACCACGTGAATTCAGTCCCTGCAAAGCCACCTCTCCTGGGCTGGGCACAGCCTGCTGCCTTGGGGGTGGGCATGGGGGTGGGCTGCTTTACCTCCCTCCTTTCCTCTCTCCCACTGGGCTGTTTGGGGCTGCTGACCTCATTAAATAACCAGCACTGCCTGGGATGTTCACCTTGTAGCTCCATCTTCCTGTGTGTTCAGAGCAGTGGCACATTAAAGTTCCCATCTTTCAGAGTTCTGTGCCTCTGAGCATCCTTGATTCTCCATGGTTTTCCATAGGTGCCCTTCAAAGGGGACAGTAGCTTTCCAGGATGCTTTGAGATATTCCCATGGATTTGGAGCCTACCTCCACCAAAGGCCTCCCTCCACCAAAAATCTGCCCCCATGGTTGAGATAAAGTTACGTGGCTGTCGCAGTGACAAAGTTACCTGGCTGTCCCAGTGACAAAGTTACCTGGCTGTCCCAGTGTCAAAGCAGCTGCTAGCCAAAAACCACCTGTATGGATTCAGCTTTGTCTCCACAGGTTTGTGCCCAGCTGTGCCGGAGACCATGCTACTGCCCCTGGGTGCCACCCCGCTGCCCCCGCGGCTCCCCCCTGGTCCTGGATGGGTGTGGCTGCTGCAAGATCTGTGCTCGGCGCCTGGGAGAGCCCTGCGACTTCCTGAACGTCTGTGACCAGAGCCAGGGCCTCGTTTGTGACTACAGCTCAGCACCTGCAGGGACAGGAGGCACCTGCAACTGTGAGCACAGGGGTGCCCACTTTCCCCGGGGATAGCCCCCCACTCCAGCCCACACACAGCCCGGCTCCAGCCATGACCTCACACGGCTTCAGGCATCCCGCAGCACCACCAGGGGAGTAGTTGAGGCTAGGAAAGCAGCTTTCCTGAGGATGCTGCATGCAGCTTGGCCGTGGGGCTGTGCCCCATCTCCTGCCAGCTCTTGTGCTGTTTTCTGACCGAGAATTCAGGGTGGTTTCAGTGAGAATGGACAGGGGGGTCTCAGGGATGCTGCAGTCACTCAGCCAAGGCTGGAGCCTGGGGATCCTGCAGAGAAATCTCAGAGAAAATTTCCTGGCCTGGAAATCCTGAAGGCAGGGTCAGAGCCAAAGGGCAGGGGGGTTCTCACAGCTTGTGAGCTGTTGCTTTGAAGAAACAGACAGCTGAGGAGAGAAGACAGGGAAGGGAAGGAGACTGAGTGATGAACATGCTGCTGCACACCCATGTCTGCCCTGCACACCACTCGGTCAATTCTGTGGTCCCCCCACCTCAATCCCTTTGTCCAGCCCCACAGTTGCCCCAGCACTGCCCCCTGCCATCCCCATCTCTGTCCCTCTGTCCCTAACGGGCTCCCCGGCTGTCCCCTGCAGTTGAAGACGATGAGGAGGGCTGCGAGGTGAACGGCCGGGTCTACCGAGACGGGGAGGTTTTCCAGCCCAGCTGCAAAATCCAGTGCCATTGCTTGGACGGGGGCTTCAACTGCATCCCGCTGTGCCAGGAGGATGTGCGGCTGCCCACCCCGGACTGCCCCTTCCCCCGGCGCGTGGAGGTGCCCGGGAAGTGCTGCCCGGAGTGGATCTGTGAAGCCCAGGACCAGCACCTCCCCCGGGATGCCAGGGCAGGTAAGATGCAGGGCAGCTCCAGGGAGGGAACCCACGCAAATCTCTGGGGATGGCCCCTTCACCCCAGGCTGTGAAACATCAGCAGGAGACCCCTCACACGTTTCTCTGCCGCGCAGGGCTTTGCCTGCATCACCACGGGGCGCACAGCACCTGCCTCCAACCAGCCTTTCCCCCGTGTCCTTTCTTGCAGCCCCCGGGGCAGTGTCCCCGCTGCTGCGGTCCCCCTGCCCGCAGTGGGGCACGGAGTGGAGCGCCTGCTCGGCCACCTGCGGGCTGGGCTTTGCCAGCCGCGTGTCCAACCAGAACCGCTACTGCCGGCTGGAGACCCAGAGGCGGCTCTGCATGGCCAGACCCTGCCCGGCCCTGCCCGCAGCGTTCCCGGCGGTGAGTGAGGGCTGGGGGGAGCTGCTGCCTCCGGGCACACGTGTGACTGACTAAGGGAAGTGCCAGCAACACTTACCTGTGGGCACCCATCGGCCCTCCTCAGCCGTGAGCTAGCCGTGTCTCAGGGACACAAGAACCATCTCCTGAAACTTTGCTTGGAAAACAGCCGATGGCAGGTGCAGGCCAGAATTTTGGGGTCTCTGGATGTCTGAATCCAGGAGCACTGTGGATCCCACACAGGTGAGCTCGGCCTGCCCCTATGGCCAGAGATGGATTTGCAGTTCCTGCCTGGCTCCCTGGGCACGCCCGGGAGGTGCTTCTGCCACTCCTTTATTATCCTGGCACAGCCCCAGTGTGGACACAGTGCTAATCTGCCTTTCTGGCATGCAGGTGGCACTTTCTGCCCAATTCTTTCCCCCTGCACTCTCATGCTACATGCTCTCCAGCTGTGGGGGATACACCACCATCCCTCTCCACCTCCCCACTGATCTCCATTCTGCCTTTCCAGAGGGGAAGAGGAGGTCGTTTGTAGCTGTGCCCACCTCGGAATCACCCTGGAGCCAACACCTCATTCTGGCAAGAGTCTGGCACAAACCCATGGCACCGTGGTTACAGTGAAGATGGAGGGTGTTTCCACTGGGAAAACAGAGAAGAAATTATGGACTTTGGCTGCAAAGGAGGCTGGAAGCAGAGAACAAGGTCCCCATGTCACCCATCACCTGCCTCCTCTGTACACCCCGCTGCCCCAGGCAGGGTTACTGGGCAGCATTCCGAGTTCCTTAGGCTGAATGAACTGGGAAATGGGGAAATTCTTATGCTCCAAGCATAAACCCACCCTAGAAACCAGGAATTGGTCCTTTCTTGGGCCACTGGGGCTTCTGAAGAGATGATGCTGCTTCTCCACCACACCATGCAGCTCTGCTTTGCAGGGACTTCAAGAGAGACCATCTCCAGCACCTGGAAGCCAAAATCCCTGGAGGGAACCCTCATGCCCTGGCCCCCAGGGAGGGAGCAGGTCATCAAGCTGCACCCCACAAGTCACTGCCACACCAGGCTGAGCTGCTCAACCACGCAGGAGCTCAGCCAGCCCATGGTACCCACTCTGCCTTCCCGGGCACGGGCAGGGTCCTCCTGATGGCAGCTCTAACTCACCTTCCCCTCATCCCTCCAGAATAAACACGAGCCTTCCCGCTCTGCCTGGCCTCCTCCTCTCCAAAGCGCTGGTGGTTTGGCAGGGCTCCGGCAAGCGAGGAGCTCAGACAGCGGAGCCCCCGCCCCGCAGCACCAGACATTCCCCGCCTGCCCTCCAAGCACATTCCCCGCGAGCCGGGGCCGAGGGAAAAGCAGGAAAAAGGGAAAACAAATCGCAAAGATGAGTCGGGGCCGTCTCCCGACGGGCTGGAGCTGCTCCAGCCATGCAGGAGTCGGCGCAGGAGAGCTGCTCGGCTGCTCTGGCTGTACTTTCTCCCAGTAAAAAGTGGGTGATGGAAAATGAAACCCAAATGCCCTCTAACGGCCTCGCACAGATGTGCAGAGGGAACGCGCGTTCCGCCACGGGAAGGGCAGCTGGAAGGAGCAGCGGTTTGGGTGACGTGTCCAGGTGAGAGATGGACTTCTTAGATGGGTATTTCTGGAACTAAAAATAAAGATGTGCTCATCCAGGCGTGGAGCTTGTCTGTGCAGGGCGAGCCCAGCCCTGCTGCTCAGGGCCAGCTCGGTGGGTGCAGGAAAGTCCTGGCACAGGGTGGGGCAGCTTGGAGGCACCTCAATTCAGGCTGCTTAGAGAAAGAGAAAGAAAAAGAAAAAGAAAAAAAAAAGTGAATCAAAGGACTGAACACATTATTACAATTTATTATATCCTGGGTCATATCCTTCACTCTCACCCAGCCATAAGCTCTGCTGATGGCACCAGCCCTGGCCATAGCAGTGCCCAGGTCTCCACTGTTGGGATGTGCAGGAGAACAGGGCAGGGCATTGCACTGCTGCTGTGTCTGCAGCCACAGGCACAGCCTCTCCTCAGCTCCCAAAAATCAATGCCCAAACTCCCCTGTAGCTCATCCCTCCTACTGCCAGGCCCACACTTCCTCCAGTTGCCCTGGGCTGGGATTTCCCCAGCATGGTGCTGCCACCATCAGCTGCCTGTGCTCCTGACCAGGGCAGGTCTGGGGGTGAAGGAGCAAAAGGCCGAATGGCAGGAGGAGCTCCTCTCTCCAGCCCAAGGAAAAGCCTCACCTGCAGCAGCAGAAATGGCAGCAGGGCCAAGGCAACTCACTCACTCCCTCAGGCCCTGCAAGAACTGAAAAGAAAATGAAAGTCAAGGATGCGGTTCAGCCACCTCTTGGGGGTAAAAAAAAAAAAGAAAGAAAAAAAGAAACCTCACTCCTCTTGCAGTAAAACATTGCCTACAAAGAGAATTATTTACTGCAATCATCTGGTGCTCAGGCTGAATACAAATCATTAATTCTGTTTGATATGGGGCACATGGTGAAACTCCAGCAGGCAGCAAATCGCAGAACAGCTTTGGTTGACTTTTTGAGTTCTCTGGTGGCCATGCCAAACAAGTGGTAACCTAAAGTTCATGTAGACTTCAAAACTACCATGTTCCTCAACTGACATGGATAAAACACGTTGTGGTACTGGAAATCCTGGTTTTAAGCCAGTTCTTGTTCAAGCATGTTGGGACTCGGCCACCAAGGCTGGGTGAGCTGCCAGGGCTGTCACACACTCCCAGATCCTGCCTAGCCACCTCTGGGTGATGGCAAAAATCAGAAGGTCACATTTTAGGCAGCAACCTGCAATTCTCATCTGAAACAAATGACTCAACACACCTCTACTATAATTATCTTTTTTTTTTTCCCTGCACAATGTCTCCCTGATTCACTAAGCATCTAAATAATGAATTAATGATTCCAAATAAATCAGAGTTATTTTTCCCTATGAATACAGGGAAACCAACCCTTGCAGTTTGATTGCTAGTCTCACAGTATTTCCCTCTAAAGCCCTGCTACCCTGGAAACGTGGTTATTTGAGGCTCTGACGCAGGGTCCTGGCTTTGCCTGCTCGTGTGGGGCAGCAGAGGAATATTCCACCCCATCCACAGGTAATGTGGAAAGATCAAAATCCCCAAACTGAAAGAAAATTCACTCCTGTCCTCAAGGCACAAGGCCACATCTGCACACAGCCTGGGATCTGCCAACCACACTCCCGAGGCAGTGATGAGCAGCAGACCACGGCTCATTTCTGTGCAAGCACACGCAGCAGCTGAAGGAAGACTGTCCTGCTGGATGAGTAAACAACATGCATCAGAATTGCTTTTCCAAGCCATTCTCATGATTGATGATTTTTAAATGCATCGAGTTGGGTGAGAGAGGGCTGGATGAGCCCCTTGTTAAAGTGAAACATTTTCAGAAATTGAGCACAGGAATGCAGCACTCAATTGAAAAGAAAAATCAAGCAGATCAAATGGGTTTTTTATTTTTCCTGGAAACACATGATTCAGGTTATGTGTTTGCAGGAGCTGTCTTGGCCCTGTGTTCTCATCCTGACATCAGCACTGCTGTTGCCTGCCAGAGCCAGGAGCCAGAGGGAAGCGTCCTCATGCAGGATGTTTGGGCAGAGGGGGCAGTAGCACCTGTACTGTGAGTGAAACCATGGGTCAAATGAACACCTAAAACACACAGGAGGCAGGCACAAGAGAAAAGCTCTGTGATTGTGCCTCCAAAGGGTCCAGGGAACAGGAGATGTGGAGGGCATGAGGCTCCAGCCATTCACAGGCAGTGCTCCCCATGCCCTGCCCTGCTCCTCTCTTCCCACGGCAGGAGGCACCAGCTCCAAGCTTTCGTTCCCGGGGCAGGGAAAGCTTTGCCTTCATTGCTGAGAGCAGCTCATGACCCTTCCCATGATCACAGAAGTCCTCCTAGCCAGCTGCTGTCTCTGCCTCAGTTTCCCCAAAGGCTGATGCTCTGGGACAAAGGGAACTGCTCCCAGGCTGTTCCTCTCCTCTCGTTGCCTTTCCACACCTCCATAAAGTTGCTCTGCAAGTGCCACCCCAAGCCCAGGCTGCAGGAGCAGCTGAAGTGCACAGAGGCGAAGGGGGCAGGAGCAGGGCAGGATGGGGTCTCTTTCCTGAGGGGTGCACCCCCATGGACCCCCTCTGCTGCTGTAACTCCAGCGGCACAGACCCACCAGATCCTCTGCAAACCGCAGAAAAACCATATCTTCACCGCAAGGAAACAGCTTCCACACTTCATCTTGTCGGCGGCACGCCCATAGTGGTGAGATTTTATTATACAGGCAGGAAATAACACACCATGTTTTCCATCGCTTATCTGCTCCAGCAAGCACTTTCTGAAGTCAACAAACACCGCTACCCTCAGCACGCAGCTAACCCCCACCCCATCTGCGGCTTGGGCTTGCCCACCGTGTCCCCGAGCTGCCGCGGTCCAGCGGAGATGCTCAGCTACCCCCGGGGAGGGAAGGACGCGCAGTCGGGATGGCTGGGCAGGACTCACCCTCCCTCCTCCTCCTCCTCCTCC
>VYZP01042198.1:0-17369 GCA_013400635.1 Hypocryptadius cinnamomeus | reverse complement strand
ACCACAACAGAAGCACTCCAGTAGCTGGATTCAGTAGCTTACACGAGTAATAAATTACAAGTAATAAATTTTCATTACATACCAGAAGGTGACCATCTCTTTCGAAAATAAAAAAACATTTAAAAAATCTACATGTTACATACATCTTAACTTCTAGAATTCCTTAAGTTTCCAGGATAGAAATGGCCTCATTTAAGGCCATGTGATGCTAATGAAAGAAAAACAGTAAATTTGCATTTTACTTCTAACAATCATCTGTTGACACAGTCTGTTACATACATAATGAAGAACAGAAGTCAGACACTTCCTGTTAACTGATGGGAATTGGAGTTCTCAATGTTATACAAACAGCAAGAAGAAAGAAGTTTCATTGGCTTCTACTAAAACTCAATTAGGCCATTAAAAGAGGAAACAATTAAAGTCGCCTGAACATTTCTCAAAGTAAATGGTACCCTGGAGTTCAGCAAAACTGTAGGACTGTTTCCAAACATCTTATTTTCCTCTCTTTAAATGTTATGGAAAATTACTCTGAATATGATGCCAGAATGTAAAACTGAAAAACACAAAGGATATTAGGACTGTCTGAATTACAGATGTCTCTAAAGACTAATAGCATAAATATGTGAAGCAGGTTGACCTTAAATGTCCTTATTCTCAACCTGTTGGAAGCTCTTTGTTTCTCATGATTTACTTCCATACATAGGCTGACTGTAAATGATGATAAACATTCATAGAAATCTTATTAAAATAATCTAAAATTGCTCTGTCATGCACCTGAGTCCACTGCATGTGCTAATAATGGGTGAGATTGCTAAAATCCTCACCAACTTTTGTCTACGAGGAGAGGAACTGTTGAGCAACAGGCATATCCAAATCAATATCCCCAGTGGAGTAGGAGAGCTTGTGGCACCAGGCAGCATCTTCCCTCAGCCATTAAAATTCAAAGAACCATTCAGCAGCAGCTGATAAAAAAAAAAAAGGGGGAAGAAAAAAAAGAAAAAAAAAGAAACAAAAAAACCCCTCTAACAACAAACACTTCTGCTGATAAAAAAGGGAAGAGACAGAAAATCTTTCAGGATGTCCTTCCTTGTTTACTACTTCAGACATTGCCACATAAGAGGGCACAAGGAGTGAAGACAGAGAAAGACTTCCAGTGGTGTAATTCAGCTATAAGTTACAAAAGACCAGAACAGCCCATAGTTCCTGGAGTTATTGCATGCTACCTTCATAAAATGCCTGCTATTCCATTACCCATTGCCCTTAACAATGTTTGGTTTATTTTTTTTAATGAAAGCATTATCACTAAGGTTTGGAGAAAACTGAGACAGCTGGTTGCCATAGTTTTAATCGCAGCAAAATAAAAAGCTACATAATTTAATCATTCTCTATTTCTTTGTCCATTCCAGAGGAGGCCAACACAACTGACTTCTGGATGCAGTCATGGGCATGGCTTGAAATCACTTTTTTGCTCCAGCCCATGTTTTAAAGATAGCTCTGACGTGATGCTTCAAAATGCCTCTCTGTGTGCCAACTAAACAACGCAGGGACAGAAATTCAACCTCTCCCTCCAAACCTCTAGGAGGGGAAAGGAATCTCCACACCATTAATGCCTGCTGCACTTCAGTAAGGCATCATTCATAATTTGGCACTTCTTTCCAACCAGCAGTGAACAGGGACTGCAGCTCTGAAGGCACAGCAATGCCTGCAGGCACACACAGCTGTGCCTCCCACTGAACAAGGACAACATCGGATAGAGCCCTCTGGAAACCTGCTCTGAGTCACTGGGAGTGTGCTCTGAACACCCTGGTGCTGTTTGTTCTTAGTAAAGCTTAGCCACAGGATGCCTTGCACCCTCCTTTTCACAGCACCAAACCTGCCCTAGTCCCAGACACATTTGGACAAGGCTCCAGGCACACGGTGTGATCCTTCGAGTCCTCTGCAGGGCCAGCATTTGGACTCATTGATCTTTGTGTGTGGAAAGGGTTTTACAGCAACTTCTGTGAGCCAGAGAGAAGTTTCATAAGAGGATCCATGTTCACCCCTGAAAAAATTTTCTACCGAGGTTGTTGACATAGAAACCAAGAAAGAAAGGGTAAAAAAGAGAAACCTGCAACTGCCTATTCCAATAAGCACTGTCTTTCGTGACCAGTGAGTAAAGTGTAAACTTATGAGTTTTGTAAGAAAGTATAAAAAGCATGCATGCTATAATAAAAACAGGTTTGAACCTTCTGAAAATGGAGTGTGTTGATTTGTACTGCGACTGTCTCAACTATGACGCTTGTGGGTCACTTACAATTCAGGATATTCTATGATTCCTCATAGCTGCTTTCACTTTGGTAAAACTGAGATGAGATGAAAAGTCAAGTCTCCCAAGAGGTGAGGTTTAAACTAATCTCTCATTGCAAAAAATGCCCAGCAATCCCCTTCTCCTCCCACCATTTGAGCTTCTCTGAGTTTATCTGTGTGTGCATTTGGAGGATAGGTGGAACAGGAAGAGACGACTTGCAGTCAAGGGAGTATTTTTGGCAGAAAAATACTTTGTCTGACTGTGAAAACCAAGACATGGCTTGAAATGTGATATTATCCTAATTATGATTACTTCAACATAATCTACAGACTAACATGCAGGTCCAGCTCATGAGTTTCAGACATGATTTATCCTAATATAGCTAAACTCTACGTCCTGCAGCCAAGGGAAGACCCTCCATCACATGAATTACTTCATTACTCAGAGTTAAACTGACAACTCAAAGATACCTCACTCCTAAAGCAGGCAACAGGATCTTCAGTTGTGAATGACCAGCTATTCATTAGCCCAATCCAAGATCCAGTATTACAGCTTATAAAAGTAAATGCAGACCCTTTCCTGTTAAAGCAATCATACCAAAATAAACCCAGAATTGCTTAATAACAAAGTAGAAGAATAAATGACTATGGAAGTAGAAGACAAAAACATTCTCTATTCCATATGATTTCCACACTTTTATGGTAGAAGATCAAAATAAACCATAGCACCTTTTAACAAGAGTGGAAAGCAGCATAATTCATTTACCTTCACTTGCACAAGTATTTCAACTATGATTTTATGGCTCATCTCTGAAGAGCCTGGGGTACAGCCAAAGAATCTTTCATATGTATTTTGGTTGGTGAAATACTGCTTAGAACACTTTCCTTTTTCTTAGAAAAGGAAAAGCTGTCAGAAGTCTAAATTTTCCACCCTTTCTTTCTTTATTTATAAGGCACTTAGGGAAATACCCATCAAGCTGAAAATAGTGCCCAGTTCATTGTATTTTTTCATGAATTCATCTTCCCTAACCAAAATAATGCAAGTGACCAGAAGCAAACACATTTGGCAAACTCAAGACCTTCCAGGTTAACAGAGTATTTTCAAGTGGCAATTACAAGTAATGAAAAATTAAGCACAGTTTTTCCTTTCCCTCTTTGGGCTGCTGTATGTTTTAAGTATTGTCAGGCCCACATTCTCCTAATCCTTATTCAAGACACACACACCTATTAAGGGCAGTGAGCACTGCAGTCCTCACACTGGTTTAATTCTGCTGTGTAGGTCATTATCTTGTACCTAAATATATCAGTAATTTCAAACTTAATTTTTCTACCTCTTGCATTTCCCCTCCCTTGGAGGAAGGGAGGGGGCATAAGATTGTTTCTTTCTTTCTCTGCCTCCCCGCTTTTTTAAAGCTACTCCCACACCAAACAGTTGTCATAGAGTGTTGTAGCTCTCTGAAATATGCCCCTGAGTTATGCTTTCATTTACAGTCCCTTAAAGAAACAGCTCCCCAGCTGTGACAATACCAGAGGCTGAGTGAACTAATAAATACTTCAGGAATTTAGTTGGGAGATTGATGATCCCTTCACTAAAGTGGAAGATAGAATACAGATGGAGAGCATTCCTCTTTACAATAAAACATGTTTCCCCTTGAGATTTAGACACAGCACACAAAAATCTCTCTCCAGTTATAAAGTTATTTATGAGGAATATATTGAGACTTAAAATAGTTCCTAAGACTTGTTCAGAAAACTACTTTTCTCTTCTTTGTAGGAAGTCAGAAGAAGCCTGACAGCAATCTAATCAAAACATGCTAATGAGGTCAACTTTCTTGAAGGGTTGTAGGATTTCTCCAGAGAAATTTAGAGAATGTCCTGGCACAGAGGTATTTTCTTAAGTTGCTGACTTTGTCTTCTGTGGTTCTATACCATTCTGTAAGGCCTCCTTGTCAGTTTGTACTCTCTGCTGGCTACAGATGCCCCAGCTGGGGAGACACTTCATTTTTAATTTAATGCTGAACACCTCAAAGGATGGTGAGCTTCAGGAAGCAATGGAATGACAGAATCTTACATTTAGCCTTCCAAAGTAATAATAAAAATAATTTAAATAATACAGCATTCAACAGTCTAACTATAATGATTTGACTTCATTTAACATCAAGTACAAACCCAAAGCCATTGTTTTGTCTCCCTTCTGATTATACTCTACTGCAGTTCATATAGAAATTGACTTTGCATGCAGACTAGGATGAGAATAAAATAAAATCTCCCTGTTTTCTTGACTCTATTCCTTCTCTTTGCTGCCTGAACCATCCCTTTCCATGGCATTTGGTGAGAGGCTGATGAGGTGAAGAATCTGTTAAGATCCAAGTGCTTGCAATGAGCATTAAGTGATTTTTACAGAAGCCAAAAATTACCTTAGCTGAGAACTAGAATGAGCATTTGGGAACCCTCCCTAACCAAAGGAGGGCGTTCTGCTAATAAAAGCAAAAACAACCAGCACCCTGCCATGCAAGGGTTTACACCAGGGACATGTTAACATGAAAGATGAAAACTATCTCTGGCTTTCCAGCACAGTAAAAGCACATGTTTCCCTGGATTATCCAGAAAAGCTTACATGGAATATCAAAGCCTTGAATGGAATATCCAAGCACCTTATTTTGGTTTCCCACAGGTTGACAAAAACAGATTAACACATTAGTCTTCCTGCAGCTTGCATTTAGAGCAAACTACCCGATCAAGGTCTGATTTTCTCAGGTTACATACAGCTTCCTGCTCATCGTGTCTACTGAAAGAGCAGTGAGGAACTCTGGCACCCAGCAATTTGTACAAAACCACACTCAAGCACCTCTCTGCTGAGAGACCACACTGCACTGGGCAGTACCACAGAGGCTGGCCCGTCTGATAAAGAAAAGCACTGAAGAGACTTGAGCATAAGCAAAGACAAGTGTCTGAGCCCATCAATGCACAGGGACAGGGTTTTTAGAGAGGCAGATCCAACAAATACTGCAACTTCTATGAAACAGGGACTGATCAAACACAGATATCCCCATGCTGTAAATATGATCTAATGAGGACACTGGTACAATTACGTTTATTATTGTATCAGCTATAATCATAGCTGGATTATTAAAATACACATCAGTAAGGAAATGTAATGGCATCAAACCAATTTGCTTATTATGTAGGAAAAGACTGTGATACTGATGCATTTTTAAGACTTCTGTTCATTAAACATAATTGAGCAAGTAAGTAGTTTTTCTGTAGAATTGTCTAAATACTTTATTTAACCCTTTATTTTTTATTACATTCTCCCACTTACTCTAAAAGTTGTCCCTATAATTCTTACAGAAAGTATAAACTTCTGTCCGCCCCTCAATTCACATGCAAATCTGAAGAGGCAGAATTCATCTCCATAAACAAATCTGTAATGATTCTGATGTCTACACACTTACAGAGCAGATGCTTAACATTCGAGTAGTGCAGCTCAAACAGCCCCTGACAAGTGGAAATAACAGCAGAATACTGATCATGACATCAGGACTACCTGGAGATTTGTTTAATTCCTCCCTTCTCCCACCCCCAAGCTCTCAAAAGGAAAGCCAGGAAAGGAATTCTCTCTAGACTTGTACTAGGAGACAAAGCAGTGTAAACTCCCAGCTATAGTGGTGCAAATTACAGCCCAGATAAGTGAGGGGCTTTGGTTTGTTAACCCATAACAGTTCTGACCTGGACATGAACAGTACACACGTTTTCTAAATCCTGAACCAGCCACACACTCCACAACAGCAGGTTGTTTGGTTGCATTATATTACAAGTTTGAAAATAAAAAAAATTATTTTTGACAACTCTTGATACTAAACCTCATTTCACATAAATGCTAAAGGAAGAATTAACACGAAGTAGAAATTTTCTCTCTGCTTTAGCTTTACTCCTGCTCCCCATTGAGAAGGATGTAATTTATTGAAAACTGGCTGATACTTTCCTGGCACAGGATGACAACTTTTATAAGAACAGTACCATCTTCTCTTCAGTTATACCACAAGTGCAAGCATCACTCTAGACTTGAATGTGAAGTCATTTAACGCTTGCAACACTTTCGAGCCACAGAACAAACAGCATTCATTAAACCACGCATTTCTCTCGGGTTTTACCATGTGACCACCCTTGCTTTATAGTGGAGAAGCAATGAGCAGATTCCCCAATACCAGGCAGTGGCTTTGCCAACACCAACACCCAGGAATCTGGAAGTACAGGCTCGCTCTCTCAGACAATGGGCCACAGTCTCTGGCCTCATAAAACCAGAATAAGTTAATGCATCTCCATGGAGTCACATCCACATCATGTAAGTACAATCAGAATCAGACACAAAATATTTAATTAGATTTTGCACATGGATTTTTCAGCCCACAGTGATTTAATACAACTGAGTCACTCACCCATTACAAAAAGAACAGTACTAACTTCTTATTAAGAGTACAGATTAGAGGTAGTTGAGATGAAAGCTGGGGGCAAGGGGAAAGGTTTGTTTGATTCTTATACAATTCTGATTTTTTCACTGGATTCATGCCAGTGTGAATGCAAACAGAACCAAGCCCAAGCTAAAACCCCCAGATCCTAGGAATTGATTTCTGCAAGTATGGGCTACCTGACCTTAAGTACTAAAGCCTCCATGCCAGAGAGTTACAAACAGCCCCAATAAATTCCAGGAACTAGTCACACACTCAGTTTCAAGAGCTGAAGATGGAGTGACACTGCTTCATTGATCCTAAAAGCCACCTCACAATCCTAAATTTATATTATAAAAAAACAAATGACCTAAAAAACCCAAAGAAGTACAGAAGCTACAACTGCATTGGCATTTCTGTACCTCCAGATGCCAGGTAATCAATCTCTGCTAGCTAAAGTAAACAGCCACAAAAGCAAAGCAAAAGTAATTTGATCCTGAATATATTGATTCAGGGATTCAGCTGTGGTAACAGGTCAATTGTTCCACTAGAAGAGTAAGTGTTCTAGGTGTCAAACTGCATTAAGAATATAGAGTACTTCTAGGGAACCTAGTTTAAAAAAAGAGTTACTAAGTAACTACATGGAGATCAAACTCAGGAGTTTTACAGCCCAGACTTTTTAGACTATGAATCTTTCTCCAATTTCAATTCACATTAACTTTCAATTCACTTTAACACCTTCAGAATGAAGCCCAGGCTTTCAAATGCACAGAACTGAATCCTGCAGTTATGATTTCATTAATAAGTCACCTGTGGATTTAGAGCCAAAATGCTTAAGAACAAGGGGGACAGGAGGAAAGCACAAATAGCTTCCCTCATCAGTGTGTGCTGGACCCTACACTGACATAGTGTGTCTGGGAGCACATTGCCTGGGGTTGCACCTCAGACAACTGGATTGCTTCAGAATGTTAGGGACTTCTCAACAGCTTAATGAATAGGTCAAAGAAATACGTGTTCACTTCCACAATCTACTTACCCCTGTGAAACCAGTCATAAATGTTCAACAGAAATTCTGAATAAGCAACAGGACTTCTCCACAGATTTCCAAAAGCTGTCCAAGGCACAGGCATAAAGCCAAGCGCGGGGACGGAAACTGAGCAGATTTCATTCTGGCTGGATGGCAGAGTTACCACTGCAACATGTTCTCCTCGGCAGCAGCCCACAGTTCTGGCAGGGTTAACCATGACAGACTCCCTCTTCAGAGTGGGCTACTGTACAGCATCCAGACAGAGATTTCAGAAGGTTCTTTACTGTACTGAATCAAAAGCAGGTTGTCTTTCCTCCCTTTCTGACACTTTCTTAAATGTGTGACATTGTTCCATTTTAAAATTGTTTTCATCTGATTACTGTTTGTATCCACAGTGCCAAGCAGCAAGCAAACAAAAGAAAACATGCAGTCCATCATCTAAGCAGAATGCAAGATTGCCTACTTGAGAAAATTGTCCAATCTGACAAGTAAATATAACTGAAACAGTCTTTAAAGGGGAAGGAGAGGTGTTATTCTTAAGATGATTTTGATCTTGTGACATTTTCTAAGCCCAAAGAAAAACATTTTTATGGAATCAACCAATTCAAACTCCTCCCTCCTCAAAAACCTGAACTCACCCAACCAGAACTTCCAACAATGCCAAAAATTTAAAGGAAAACAAAGCAGGATTAATACCCAAAAACAATAGGGAGGCAAGAAGCTTATCAAATGTCAACTGATTCATTACTGATCATAGCTTTGCAGGTAACAAAGGAAAAAATACCTACTTTGTGTATCTCTATGACAGTGCAAAGCCCATTTCAAGCTCTGACAGAGTTCACACATTTCTCCACCCTGTACAGGTATTTGAGCCTATCAACCTACTACTGCTTGTGTTGGAAAAGCAGTATGGGATCATAACCCAAAGCTACAGAGGGAAAGGAACATAATTTATCCACTCACATCTATCTAATATGCATAGTGAAAAACACCCAGCAGCTTTTATGGCTTGGTTTCTGCCTTAAAGAAACTTGAAGAGCTCTTGGCAGTTTAAGGAACACCAGGAAACAGGTGAAAAGCATTTTTGTTTCTTCTCTGGCAAGGATACATAGAGGAAAAACTCCTCAATTCTGATACTACCTTTAAATATTTGCTGCCAAGAAATGAAGAAGATTGGCACTGTTACTTACAGTGGGAAAACCAGATATGATTTAGGACTGCTAATTAAATTTTTATGCTACCTTAATATATACTAAGTTTCATATTTTTACCTCATTACATAAAAATATCTGAAAATGTAAAACTAAAGCTTCAAAGCCTTTGACATATTAGAAATCTTAATGTTTTAAACACATCAGTATTTCAGCTTTAGTCTTTCATGTTGCCCTTAAAAAGTTTTTGAACATTGTACAAGACAGCCATCAAAAACTCCACAGAATCAAAGGCTAATAAAAATGGATACTTGAGACTACACTCCAATGTGACCTTTGAGAATCTGAGTTCTACCTGAACTCAGACCCTTTGCTTGTCATCCTCACAATCAAAAATACTTCTAGCCAGACTTTTGTGAGCACTGAATTTATGGGTTAGGTCCTTTACTTCATAGTCAACAGACCCCAGTCACAGCCTTTGTAAGAGTGCCATCTTTGAAAAGAAATGTTAACTTTCAGTTTTCACTGTGACAAGCAGAGTGAAAAACATGTTCCAGTAAAATGAGAATTGACACAAAGACTTCATTGAGCTCTACAAGTAAATCTAAAACAGATATAAAGTCTTTCAAAACTTAGATGTGATGGTAGACTCTTACTCACTTTCAGGTGTATGCCTCCTTCGCAATTTGTTTCCTACCATCAAGAAATAGTGGAAAATCATAAGACAAATTACTTCCAGTATAATTGTGCAGTTATTTGGTGATCAGAACATTTGAGAATTGCTGCATCTTTTTGGTTTTTACACAACAATAAATGAAAAACAGAAGTATACAACTGAGTCTGCTTTTGACTGAAAACACAACCACCAAGCTGCCAAAATTCTGTTATCTCCAATTTGGGTCTAAAAGTGGAATTAAGCAACACCAATGGCATGGAAATTTCAGCTCATAATAATTTTTTTCCTGTGTTGTGAGTGTACTGTGATTTGCTAGGATACTCATCTGTTCCAAAAAAGGCTAAATGTCATAGCTTCTTTAATGCTTTTATCTTCATCAACAAAAGCAAAGAGCCAAGTAGCACCCGTCTCAAACAGAATGGGAAACTTTCACTATCACTTCAATGACCATTACTACAAGAAATCTGGGTTCAACTGCTATTAATGTGAATACAATTAAATCCAAACCAAAAAACCTAAACTCAAAAGCCAAACCCACCACCCAGAAAACTGGTTTTCTCTCATGTGTATAAATCAGCTCCCATTCAATGCACATTTCACCCACTCTAAAACAGGCTATAATTTATAGAGTATTGATCAGATGGTTATTTTTCATGTATCATTCAATGGCTAAGATACAGGACCATCAATGCAATCATCACAGAGATATCACCATCCACTAAGTACTAGTCAGCATATGAATACGAGCACTTTTTTCTGCTATTTCCCTCAAGCTGGGACAAAATTACTGTCTTTTCTAAGATGCCCAGCATATTTAATACTGATTTCTATAAAAAAGGAGCTTCCTATTTTGTATGTCTCTGGTGCTTGTGACACTACAAGCTTGGTCTCGACAGACAAAAAAAGCAGAATATATTAGATGGTAGCAAAATTACCACTCAGAATCAAACAGCTTTTGTGAAACATTTCATGTTCTGAGGAAATTTTTAAGGTTTGGTAAGCAATTGAACTACTGTTGAGGAAAAACGCAGGTGAAACCCTTTCTGTAAGACAATAGTTGGGGGGGAAAGCAGCAAAGCAAAGCGGAACGTGTTTGTAAACCGGAGGGATTTAAACCTTGCTTGTCTACTGACTTCGCGTGTGGGGGGAGGCAAACTGCTAAACGAGACTGTTTGATTTGTTCAAGTGTTAAAGCATTACCTCCCAAAACCTCCTGGCGGTACGGTAAGGATCCGCAGGAGCCCCAGGAGGGCTGTGGAAATGCGCAAAGGGATTTTCGGGAGGCCGGCGGGGCCGCACCCCGCGGGCCGGGCCGGGCCGGGCCGGGCGGCTCTGAGGGCAGCGCCGGGCTGCAGGGACTGCCCGAGCCCAGCCAAACCAGCAGCACTCCTGCCCCTGCACCAGCCTTTGGCACTCTGCGAGCTTCTGCGTGCTGCCACCATTTCATTTGCATTATAAGCTAAGCAAGCAGTGATTAGAGTATTAGCATCATCTCCCCTATGTGAGCTGCATTTCGAGGAGGAGTTTGGGTTTACACTTCCCTGTGCTTCCACTGAAATGCCATAATGCACAGAAACAGGCACAGGGTACCTGCAACCCCGCCTATCAGATTAGCAGGAGAGGCATTCCTTTGAAAAAACCCCTAGCAAAGCAATATTTCAAACTGAGTTTCAAACATTTGTCACAGAAGCTAATTGTGAGGAATATTAACTTTAAATTTTTATTGCTGTTTTAATTTTTACTATTATTTTTTTGCCTTCGTAGAAATTCCTAAGTGTGACAACAGATTTAGCAGGTACTGCATTTGAATACAGAAAAAAAATGCAAAGCTCCTATATTTGTTGTTTGCTACTCTAAAATCAAAAACCAAATGTCATAATGTAACTGATAACAACATGGTCAGATAAACAGTTTTTTGAGACGTGTCTTTGTGAAAGCTTAGCTGTTTCTCCCAGATTGCTAGCACAATGATATTGGCATCTAATTAATGGGGAAAAATGAAGGGCTCTTTGCCCTGCACCCCAAAAATTTCCTCCAATACAAATAAAATAACACCTAAAAGTTTAATGCTGTTCTGCAGGGCTGCACAGCTGATTGCAGGACTCTGCAATGCTGGTACAACTAATGAGCTGCATCTGCATCTTGGCATAGTGTGGAAAAAAGCAAGCAACCTAAAAAGCCTATTTTAAACTTAGCCACACAACCATTTTATTCATTTGACGTGCTAAAATAAGGTTGCTTAAACTTTGCTTCTGCTGTAGTTAAAATTACCATGTAGCTATAGATTGGCAACTTCAGAGAGAGCATGACTGTCACTCATGAAGCCTGCACACACCATGAAGGTAAAATTTTATTGAACGGTTTGTGACTGAAAAACTGACTAGATAGGGTGGGGGTTTTGTTTCTTTTGGGTTTTGTTTGGTTTTTCTTTCCCTCCAATTACTAAGCATTGCAGGAATCAGGCAGGCTCAGAAAACAGCAGAAGATCCTTTTTACTATAATCATGTATGGGTAGTGACAATCATCTGAAACAAAACAGTAGAAATTTTTGGTTAAGTAGTTAAGCAACAATTTGTCAATGTCAGAAGTATCATTTTAGATCAGTATTTGCCTTCAGTCTGAAGTGGCTTTAAATGTCCTAATTCTCGGCTTCAAGTAAAAGACCACATTTTGGAAGCAAGAACTTTAATGTGATCCACTCATGTACTGTTGAAAATATATCCAGGATTGTGCCTGTGCCACCCCCTGACTGCAAAGCACTTAGAAAATCCAGATGGGATCTGCTCCTTGTCAGTATCTGTCTGAGTTCCTGTCTCTTATGAATCATTTTGCAATGACAACAGAACAGATAAAGGGGTGAAAATATTAATCCAGTAAGACAGTTTTGAAACATTCATCCTTTCCAATAATTTTCTTCTCACAACTACAAACTAAAATTCCCATAGTTTTAATTATTATGGGTCTCTATTATAAAAACTGTCACCCACATGTACCCTGAGCTGCTCAGCAGCAAAGCAATACTGGAAAGGCCATTAGCACCCTGTGGAAAGCATGTCCCAGGACAGGCAAATAGTCAGGGGTTACACAGTTCATGTGCAGCCCTCTGATGTCCTTATAAAGAGCTCTCAACTGAAAGAGGTTTGCTAGAGAGCTGAAGAAATCATAGCTATCCCATGGCATGGATTAGTTCAGAAATGAGGAAAAAGATTTATGTTTTGATTTGACCAATGTGCTCTGCATATATGATGTAAAATTCTCATAAGTTGTTCCATCGAGATTTACACCATGAGTAAGGGGAAATACTCTGCCACTTTCATGTTATTCAATTTAGGTTGAAAGAGCTGAAGAATGACTAATTCTGCAAGATTTCTACTACACCTATTCCCGAATGAGTCCAGCCTAACTTGAGTAGCTTTTGCCCATAGAGCATTGCTGGTTAGAGGCGTGATTTTTTTTTTTTTTCCCTTTTTATTTTTCCACAGTACTATACCATCAGAAACGGTAGCACAGAGGCAGTTATACCACCATGAGTGTTTTTGCTTCTGTTACTTACTGTATTCAGGGAACTGACAGAAGCTGCATCATCAGCGACTCTTACTCATTTTTTCCACTACAAATATTTATCCATAAGCCTGAAACTAATCACCAGAACAAAAATGGTATTTCCACTCCCCCTTCGCTTGGGACAGGGGGAGGGCAGAGCAGGGAGCTGCAGCAAAGTAACAAGGGTTGATAAGCACCAGATAAAACTGTGGGTTTAAAAATTCTAAGTACAACGAAATCCAAAAAACAGCAGAGAAGACTAAAAACCTCAAAAGGGCAAAAGCAAATGATAATCTGAATAGACAACATATCTAATAAGAAAATCATTAGAGCTTACATCTGAGACACACGTAAGATCTGCACGACAAAGGGGCTCATTCGTTAAAGCACTGCTGATGATTAAACCAAGTATTTATTTCCATTCATCTGTAACAAGGACAGATACAAATCTCTACAACCATCTTGGCAACAAGCTCGCTTATAATATCAATGGTTGCCGCCATTATCACATTACGAACACAGTGACTGAAGGGGAGAGTGAAAGTGATCCCCAAAATTACTCTCACCATTTAAAAAATCTCAAACCCCAAAACAACGAATATTGCAAAGAATAGAACCCTCAAATTAAAACACCCAGAACCAACATCTCTGTCCTGCTTTAGACCAAAAGGTCATCATACCATGACCCTGGCCACCAGTTTCAGCTCTAAAGCTGAAACTCAGCTCTCCACCAGGTTAGGTTCTCTCAGCCTCACTCAGAACACACTGCAGGTCTTGCACCGAAAGTAGTCTCAGCACATTCAACATAAATCCAATAATCTTAAGTATGGCACAACTTCAGCCTTTTCACTTAGGTTTCTTTATTTACCATAAAGCAAAATATGAGACATTTCCACACTCTACGCTAAAAGGCTACAATTCTAATTGGATGAGCTACAACCAGCCACAACAGTTTTCCTGTAAAATTTACACCAGGTGCTCAGTAATAATGAATAAAACAATAATAACTTTTAAAGTAGCTAGCAGGGAATAAAGGGAATTGGGTAAAATATTTAAGGCCATTAACCATTCATTTCCTTGACTGTGAGTGTTGAGCTGGCATTCTGGTGGCAATGTGCTGAGATTTGTTGATACGTCTGCCATATTTCAGCTTCAGGAGAAAAAAAATTTTTTTTAATGTGAACCAATCTGTTAGACTCTGGGTCTTTAACTATGGCAAGATTCAAAGCTCCCCCTTCAATGAGGCCTAACAAGAATCAAGTACACTATGTACAGGACAAGGCCGTGTTACAAGCAGAGAGCAGCAATCAATTTAAGTGGACTCAAACCTGGAATTTAGAGAAACTCTCTGACATCTGTAACCATGCTACTTTCGTTGGTTGTAGGCATCACGATAAAGGTGAAGTCCCAGATATTCACCACAACCTGAACTGTGTCAGGGTTTTGGTTTTGGGTCAGCTTTGAGCTGATTTACAGAATCATGCAAACCTTTAGGTATTGCACGAACAAAACTGTGGCTGTCTTAGGGTATATTAAAATTTTGGAATCAATCTAAGCCTTAATAAAGAAATAAACCCATGGAAAAACTAAGCTCAGATGCAATTTCCACACTGCCCAGAGGACCAGAAACCAGTGGGTTTTGCTGAATGCAGCTATCAGCCTCCGAAAGCAGACAGATTTGTAACTGTCACACACCCCCACATTTTAGCTTTGCATGCCCGACATCCATATGCAATTGATGTAAGTAATCTCAGTAGCAATCTTGACCACACACAGAAGCACCCACATACTTCTCACACCCACAAACACTTTCTCCCAAAAGCAATTCATGGAACATATAACAATATTATTAAATAAATGTTTCATCATTAAATACATAGCCCAGAATTAGTGATGTGGGGAGCACTTGCTTTTGAAATGAAACATCAGACTAACCAAAAGTGCAGCCCAATAAATTCTTCTGACTAAACAAACTAAAAATGTTATGATTTTGGACAAAATCAAATCCTGAAGATGTATGGGATTTGCACAGCACTGATTTGTTGTTTTTTCCATTCCATCTGGTAGCACATTATTCAGTAACCTGTTGGTGGACACTGGTGTTTCACACAGCAACCTGAAATGGCAGAACTTTTGGGAAGTGTGGCAGTTCCTTACAGCTTTTAAATTCGTGTTTATGACTCCTCAGAAACAGGCATGCCTAAGGGGGAACAAGTGCTGCATCAGGACAGACTGGAAATGTAACACAGATCCCTCCTCCTCCTCCTGCCGCAGAGACTGGCAACAGGCAGCTCACAGTGCTCCAAAGTGCAGCCCTCCAGGGGCCACAGTTTTACTGGAAGAGAACTGCTGGAAGGAGACTCCATGCCCTGGGACTTAGGAAATCCACAGGGGTTGTGTACATGGTTCATTTTTACCTACTGCTTGGGAAGGACTGCACCTGTGCTGCAACAACATTCTTGGGAGATCCCTGTGCATTCCATACTTGCAGTAAAAACACAATAAACACAAGAACAATTGTACTATACATTGCTCAGTTTGGACTGGAGATACAACTTTGGGTCTCCTATCTGAGGAATTAAACCAGTTTTTTCAACCCAAACCAGAACTGGCACCATACATTTTACTGATGGGCTGTCAATGAACTGCCATTTCTGCTACTGATTTACGTCCAGTCCTCTTTCTCCCTACGGTGTACATGGACTGAATGCTTTGTACACAGTCAGTTTACTCTTTGGTCTAATAAAAAGATGGAAGGAACTCTGAGGTCCATATAGAAGGCAATTCTCAGGGAAGTCCTCTGTTTCTTTCAAAGGACTCCACTGCCTCCTCCACTACTCCCATTCCCACTATATCATGTATGAAAAACCTGCAGAAGACTATAAATAAGGAACTACTCAGGACTGGAATATCTAACCTTCCAATAACCTTCCCAGTATTTTTAAAAATCTTCTCACACTGTTACGTTCATACTCAATCTGCATAGAATATTCAGTGCAATGGCCTTTCTGAGCTAGATCACAGATTTAAGCTTTATGGGTATCTGGAACTCATCTGTTGAGCCAAGAGAATATAATGAGAATGTCTGCTGAAATCTGTGAGACACCTGTTTTCCACATTCCTCTCTACTCCCTGGAGCAAGATGTATCAAAAGAAAACAACAATGCTTTATGAACTCCTCTTTCTCCTTTCATGTTTTCTGAGAAGATAAACAGCAGTTCCCTAAAGCCAATGGTTATTGCACAAGCACAGCAACTGTATTTAAGACATATATATATATATTTGTATCACAGAACAGCTACAAATGAAAATTCATTTTCTGCAGACTATTACTAGAAAATTTCACAACCATGCTATATGTTCATCTTTTTTTCCCCACCCAACAGAAAATGTGAATTAAAACCCTGGATTTCTACAAAATTTTTCAGCTATTCAAAACATTCAACTCCAATAATCTGAGCACTTGAATATATGCATAGCAATACATTTTAGATGAATCTGTGCCATCTATGAATATCTTACCAAGATAAGCATATAAAGTAAAATGTGCCAATTCTCAAAGGTCACTCAGCATTATTTTAACGAGACTTTCACTGACTTTCCATTAAGTTACTTTACTGGTAAACAGGAACAGGTTGCCCAATGCATTATGTGCACAGGCAGTATGTTCTTCTCATTTCACAAGACGTGATAGAAAGTGTGGCTGGGAAAAACATCAACTATCAAGCAAAAAGCATTTTCATACACATTTTCATACTGTATCAATCTACTTACATAAAGCAATTTAGTAGAATATTTATGATTTAATAAAGGGACAAGTGTGTGTCTTCATTATCTAAGTATTTAACTATTTGGTTTAATTTTGTAAACAATCAGAAGCAGTTAAAAAAAAAGTCACTGTGATTCTTCAGATCTTTAGCCTGTCTGAACTATGCTCAGGAGAGCAGCCCACTTGAACTAATACACTCTAATTCAGGTTGTCTTGTTTCCCAGCTTGCAGAAATTGATTATGCTTCTCGCTGGAGCTGAGTGACTGGTGCTCAGGGTACAGGCACGAGGACAGGCACCAGTCCTTGGTGGTGCTCCTCTTGCTTTCCCTCGCTCCCTATTTCCATACCTTTATGGAGAAGGTATGTTTGTTAAAAGAGTGTTGAGCTTTTTCATGGCCAAATAAAAAAACCCCACAACCCGGATGCTACAACTGAAATCAAGCTTTAGAGTTTAATTGGCATTCTCTG